>CAUHTR010008221.1:21468-60807 GCA_959609185.1 Schmidtea polychroa | reverse complement strand
AAGTAAGTATGTATATTTCTATAATGTAAGATTATTGATTTTTTGTTATATAATAGGAAACGGTTCTCTGTGGTGTTTGGTGTTTTTACTAAATGTCTCGCAATTAGTTTAATATTCATGTTGTTTTTTCCTTCAGTGTATTTGGTAAAATTGGTAAGGCATCTTTTTGATTTTTTAATGCTTTTCATATTTAAGGTAAGTAAGTTTCAAAATATAACGAGAATATCAAAAGACTAAAAAACTATGGCTTTTCAATTTAAATGTCATTTTGTTCTTTAAATGACAAAAATGGAAAATTAATATAAAAGTAGCTTTTAATTTTTTAAATGTCGAGTAACACTTTTTATGTATAATACTTATAAAATTACTTGAATTTAAAGAAATATAGTATGTAAAATGAAAGTTTTCTCAAAGAAATTTAGAAATTTTACTACTATTAAATTTAACAAAGAACGGAATATCCAAGGATTACGGTTGTCATCATGGGATTCATCTTTGGTAAAGAATTGAAATTATGTGTTAATACAGTCAAACAAAATGGATTCGTTAATGAAATTTCCAGAAGAAACCGCATGAATGTTTCACTGTCAATGAAAAGTTGTTTTTAAGGTTTCTCCTTATCCTTTTTTGAAATTACAATTAGATTTAAGTAAATAGATTAGTTTCAGAAATATATTTTAAATTTAGTTGTGATTTTTACATCAAATTGAGACGAAGTAAAAATTGCATAAATAATATACTTTAAATAAAATAAAATCACAATCAAGATGATAAATTCATAAATTTCCAATGATGGTACAATGGGGGGGGGAGTAAAAATAATGCTTATATTGAGAAAGGGACAACAAAAAACATAACACATATCAATCTAAAAGGCTCTGAAAAATAAATTAAATATTACAAATAAAAATTTATATATATATATTATAAGAATTTGTTTATCAAATATCACCACTGATATCGATGTTTTTGATATTCATAAATTTTCGGCGCTGCCTTTTTTAAGGTAATTTAAAAATAAATTAGAAAATAAGTTTGTTTAAATAAGATTTTATATAACATATACTTTATATAATATATAACATACACGAATTTTATTATTAAAACCATACGACAAAAATAAAGGATAATTTTATTTCAATGTCAATTTATTC
This sequence comes from Schmidtea polychroa, assembly GCA_959609185.1. Classification (NCBI taxonomy): domain Eukaryota; kingdom Metazoa; phylum Platyhelminthes; order Tricladida; family Dugesiidae; genus Schmidtea; species Schmidtea polychroa. The sequence continues at coordinate 59,653 of CAUHTR010008221.1, read as the reverse complement.
AATTTTCAAACTCTTCTCAAAACAAAAGTTAAAAATTATTTTTTAAATTATGTTTACTTACACACATAAATTATTTATATTTAAATAATTTCTTTCAACTGTCCTAAAATGTTTTAGAAAATTGACAATTTGTATTTGTCAATTACCTTTTGAATAAAAGCAAATCTGCTAAAAGTTTGGATAGGAAATATGGAAATGTAAATAACGCGCTTGGGAAATATGATTTGAAAAAAAAATCCCAAAATGTTTTTTAAACAATTACCATTTTAAACAATAAATTTGAGAAAAACTCAACTATTCAAAATAATAAATTTGAAATTATTCATTTTGTAATTATTGAAATTGATCAAATTTCGGTATAACTATACATATTTTTTTCTTGTTTGTTGACTGATGTTTGAATGATACGTTAGTGATATTATTATGTAATTTTCTTTGGATGTAAATTGCATGTAAAATCATTGGCCTATCTTTGATTAAATCTGTAATATTAAGTGGAAAATACCACAAAACATTTATAATTTATGTCAACAGTAGAAAAAATAGTTAAATTTAAATTTCAAAAATATTTAAGCCTACACATTTGATATAATAATATCCCTATAATTCTGCAGATGGATTGAGATTAAACATTGTAGCAATAATGGATCAAATAAACGTAAAAAAATATTTTATTTAATGAAAATATTAATGAATTTTTAATGAATTATTCTATTTATTAGAATTATTGTGAAAATATAATTTTGAATTCTATAACTATGTAATTTCAATGCACGTGTAATGCATAATCGAATATTTAATTATTCATTTTAATTTAAAATAAATTTTTGTCATTAAAACATTTTATTTTATGTATTAATAAATTATTAATTAACTTTTGTTTTTAAATTTACAGTCAGGAAATATTTAGAAAATGCATTTTTGTTATGAATAATTTATTTGAAAATATACTTATCATATCCAAACAACAATACCTGACGCTTGAAATTATTCTTTACAAATTTAGTTTTAATTTGAATAATTTATTGAAATTTATCAAAACTGCATTTTTTGTGAAAGCACATTGAAATATCATTAATAGTTCATTAATTTATGAATTATATTTCTTCGATATTTTGGTTTATTAATGGTGTTTTGTTTTACTAAATGAAGGTCAATTTAAAATAAATTTATAAAACATTTTTATTAAATTTACTCATAATAACTAGGAAAAATAATTTTTTTACCTAAAAGAAGCAAATTTTATTTTTTTATGATTTTTAATTTTTTTATAATTGTCCTAAATATAAGGAATTTTCAAGAAAATATTTTGTATCGTTTGGTTGAGTGAAACATTTTATGACTGTAAACTATTTGAAGGGCTAATATAATATTGCTGTCTATTGTAAATCTCGAAAAAGAAAGGAAAAATAAGAAGAGAACTCTAACTGAAAGATTTATTATTTAAAAATTATAGAAAAACTTACGGACGCACTGATGACGGAAATTGTGCGGAGAATGATTTAACACAACCAAAACGGATGCAAGATTTAGTACATTTACATAAACCTTTTATATATATATATGGCATGTGAAAGCGTCATCTTGAAATTATTTTGTAAATAAAAATTTAATCTTTTATTTGTAAAAGTATTTAAAGCTTTAATAAACATCGTTTGCTTTATATTGTTCAAGGTACACTAGAACATTACATATAGTCAATAACATTCTAAAACTCTAAGAAATTATATTTAAGATAAAATAAATTATATTTGAACTTAAACTTAATTTAGAAGTTAGATGAAATATTTTCATTGAAAGTCTCATTGTGATAGGTCGAAAAAATTTTAAAATATTTTAAAATTTTAAAAATTTAAAAATTTTTAACCAATAAATGCGCAAGATAGAAACTTTTGACATTCACAAAGAAATTAATATTTTTATTGGTTTTCAAAAAGTTCTAATCTAACATTTTAATTGACATTTAAATTCTTTTTCTAATTAATTAACAAAATATTTAATAGTTAAAAAATTTCTAAATCAACATAATGAAGGAACTTACGAAGCATATTATGTCAAGGAATATTGTGTTTATTCATGTTTTAGCCTTGACAATATATTTATAAAATAATTGACTCTGAATGAGTAAAGATATAGATGTTTTTTTGATATCTTTACTGATTTATAGTCAATTTTTCTATAAATATAATGTCAATGGAAAAGAAATCAGAGGAGAAAATCGAAAAAATTTCTTATAATATTGACAATACATACTTTAAGCGCAATTATTAAATATTTATATAAATACAATATAAATGTTTTATTAATTTAATAATTAGTATCTTTTTTTGAAAGAAATACCCCAGCCTACCAAAAGTCTCCAGTCAGACAGTTATTTACATATGGCAGTCTATAATGAACAGTTTATTTTGAACAGCAATGGGAACAAATGTCACGAGCACACACGAATACTGAATGTTTGTAGTGCTGAGAAAGTTAGTACTTCGTTATATTACCTTTCATCTGGATAACAAGGCGCACTCGTTTAGGCATTGTATCAACCACTTTTGCCAGGAAATCAGGGGAGATGTGTGACTATTCCTCATACAGATGTGTTTCCAGTTCGGAGGCCTCTTACAGAAACTCAATAGGATTTAGATCAGAGCTTTGTGGAACCCAATCCAAAACTTTGATGCTGTGCTGCAGAAAGAATTCTTTCATAATGTGCGAAGTATGGATTGCTGCATTATCTTGTTGGAAAAAAAGTCGCTCAATTTCTGTGAGAAAGGGAACAAGTTCATTTTCCAGAATGGCACAGTATTCCACTGAGGTCATGTGATTGCTGCACTTCCATGAGCTGAGAAAAGACTCCAAAACATGATGGAGCCTCCTCTATATTTCTCAGTTGGCTGAATATAGTCTGGGTGAAATCGTTCTCCTACACCAGGGGTGCCCACTAATTTTTCTAGGAGAGCTACATTCACATCCAAAATGTGTATGCGATCTACTTTTTTAATACTTACATAATATTTACCTACAATGCAATAAATTCATCACAATAAAACAAATATATGTCAAAATATGGAAAATTAAAGTATATAACTATTTATTATAAAAAAATGTAACTTAGGAAATCAAATTTAATGAAAATTATTTTTATATAGAACTTTTCGATGTTGATGCTCTACATTGGGTTGAATCCACTAGATTTTTGTAGTTTGGGATATAAGTGCTAAGACAACTTCTTAGGCTGGATTCCAAATGGTCATCTGTTAATGTTGCTCGGTACTTTGACTTTATAATTTTCATATGTGAAAAAGCAGACTCACATAGATAAGTTGAACCAAAACATGATACTAAATTTTCGAAGCATTTTTTCAAGTTTGAATATTTATCCTCTGATAGATATTTCGATACATTTGGTTCGGAAGATCTTGATTTAATGAAGATATCATTTTGAAGTGTGATTATTTCCATTTCAAGTATAGGGATATCCATTTTAAACAAAGTTGAAATTGAATCTGCAACAATTTCTGGTTTTATTTTTGGATGTAACGGAAAGGACATAAATGCACCCACAATTTCAAGTTTCTTGAAGTCTTGAAAACGTCTCTCGAACTCTAAAACCAAAATTTTGATCTGTTCCGCATATCTCGTAATATTAAAGTTGACATTTTCAGATTCTTTTAATTGTGACAACATATTTGGAAAATAACTTAAATTTTTGTCTTCTATTTTGGTAATAAGTAAATGAAGCTTCTGTATAAATGCATTGATTGAACTTATCATATCGAATATCAATTTATCCTTACCTTGTAAGTCGAGATTTAATTCATTCAGAATTGCAGTAATATCTACTAAAAATGCCAAATCCAAGAGCCAAACATCATCTTCCAATTGCTTGAACTCATCACCTCTTGCGGCAAGGAACAACTTAATCTCAGAAAGCAAATCTCTAAATCTTTGTAAGAATTTTCCTCTACTTAGCCACCTTACATCTGAATGTATCAGTAATTCAGTAGGACCTTCGCTATTACTTTCTTCAATTTGTAATTTGAAAAGTCGTCTCTGAAGACTTCTTGCACGAATCGAGTTAGCAATTTTGAATGTTATTTCCATAATATCTCTCATATTCAAAATTTTAGCACACAAGGCTTGTTGATGAATAATACAGTGGTAGGAAAGAAAATCTGGGAATTCACAATCATTCCTACAATATGCTATAAATCCGTTGTGACGCCCTGTCATAGCTGGTGCGCCATCTGTTGTTATTGATACAAGCTTACAAATTTGGAGCTGAATGCTGTTGGCATAAGCTTTAAAATTCTGAAATATATCCTCACCTCGAGTTTTACTTTTGAGTGGTATAATTGTTAATAATTCTTCCTTCGTAGAAAAATCTTTAAAGACCATTCGAATAAAAATTATAAGCTGCGAAATATCAGCCGCATCAGTTGATTCGTCTGCTTGCAATGAAAATGCGGTACAATTTCCTATGTCTAACATTAACTGATTTTTTAAATTGGAACTTATTTCTTGGACTCTCCGTGTAACTGTATTACGGGACAATTGCATATCAGTAATAGCAGAAATTATATCTGATTTATTTTTAAAATCACAAAATAATGATTCTGCCGCTTCTAAAAATGCTTCTTTTACAATTACTCCATCACTAAAAGATTTCTTATTTTTTGCCAGAATGTAGCTTACTCGGAAAGATGCAGCTGTAGCTGACTTTGATTTGGATGTTAGCTTCGTAAAAAATGACTGTTGAAAAGAAATGCATGTTTTCAGTTCCATGATTTTAGACTTGCGTAGTTCACTGTCAAGTGGATAATCAACTGCAAAAGTCTTATGAATTGTCTTGAAATGCCTTTCCAAATTCCCTCTTTTTGGTAATGAAATAGTAGCTTTACAAATTAGGCAACAACATTTACCTTTAATCATTACAAAAAAGTACTCCTTCTCCATTTCTTCGCTATAATGATAAGTCTTGGCTTTTTTATTTAGCATTTTTTTATTTAGCATTTTTAAACAAAATTAATTTAACAAAAAAGCTTAAGAAAATTTTTCACTTTGTTACACCAACCAAAATTAAATTAAACTAAATAAACAAAATTAAATTAAACTAAATTAAACTAAATAACATTTTGGAAATGGTGAAATCAAAATTAAAAAATGTTTTTTTAGTATTACCATAGAAATGGAACACAGAACATGAAAATTGGCAAAAAATTTAAGCATAAAACAGAAATTTTATATAAAATCTAAATTTATATAAAAAATATTTTTTTTTATGAAGATCTACTAAAAAATCCTTCGCGATCTACCGGTAGATCGCGATCGACCTTATGGGCACCCCTGTCCTACACGAATCTAGCAGATATGCTGTGAATCAGATTTGAAAAGAGTGAAATGTGATTCATCATTCCCAATGACTGAGCGCCATTGTTCTGCTGTACAACTCCTTCTCTCCGGTCACCTTTTCAAGTGACGACGACGAATTGTTTCTGTAATCAAAGGCTTCCTTGCGTAGTATCTGCCATAGAAACCATGAAAATTTAATGCACGACAAATGGTGGGCATGCTGGCATGCACAGGGGCAGTGTTAAATGTGGACACTAACTTGGATACGCGAAACCAACAATGAGCCACCACAAGTCGTTTCAGTTTCCATTGTGTATGGATGCTCAGAAGTTTAGAGCAGCCTGAAAGTTGCTTGTTGACATGTGTCTGTTCCTGGCGGTACTTCCTCAGGAAGTAGTTAATAGATCCTTTTGGATGGCCAGTCAATGCAGCAGTTTCGCTCTGACTTTTTCCACAAAGGTAACATCCGTAAATAATGCCTTTCTGAAAGTCTGTAAGCTCTCTCCGAGTAGTCATATTCTAAGAAATTGACAATCCATCATTAACATGTCTCACTGTTATCACTGTTTTGTGTCTGGTGTGAGTTGTCATATTCTGTCTGTGTGAGTACGTGCGTGTGTAGATGTGCGCATGCAGCATGTTGAAGGTGTTGGTGACCTTTGTTCCCTTTGATGTTCTTATTTGCACTGCAGACGTTCATTATAAACTGCAATATGTAAATAACTGCCTGACTTAAGACTTTTGGTAGGCCGGGGTATGTTTTACTTAATAATTATTTAATCTACAGCAATATTGTTTAATTAATTTAATAATCAATTCAATAATTAAATAATTTCCAATCAAAAAATTAAAAATAATTTATCGTATATCTGACAAGCTGTTATATTATATTTTGTTAAATAAATGCTTTTTGTGTAGTTAGATTTTTATTTCTTAAATAAATATATTATGTAAAAATAGGCGATATTTATATTCACCACCTTTTCCATTTATTTAGTAATCAAATGAGTCACACATTTTCAAAGGGGACCCGGTAAAGTAAGTTAAATAAATGAATCAAATAAAATTTATTTAGCGAATAATCATTTAATAAGGATTCATTTTTCATCATATGGATGATTTTTTGTTCTTCAATACATTACATTGAAACTGTCAATCTTTGTGGGAAAACAATATGATATCTCTCATATTTTCTGTCACCCGAGCTTCATAAAATTAGACATTCATTATTTGGAGGATGCAATATTTTATTATAAATATATTCTATATCAGTCCGATGTCATAAGTTCTTAGAAAATGAAAACTGAATTATTCCGCTCACATATATTTTACCAAATTAGTAGAATTATCCAAGACAGATGTTCCCATTTGTTCATTATGTTTGACTAAGTAAAGGAACAAATAATCTTTGTTTTTCCGCATGCGTATCAAATTTGACTGTCTTTGATAAACTCTGTCATTTTTGAAAAAATATGAAATTCAAAACTATTTTCAATAATAAAATATTTTTTGCAGATTATGAATTAGATTAAAAAAATAAAATCGTATAAATTAATTGCTCAAATACACGTTAGTAATAATAATTAACAAGTTTAAAAGGAAGTATTGGTTAAAAGGAGAAATTTATTGCCAATCCCATAAAACATAACTATTATAATAATTATATTATTTATTATTTATAAATCACATTAATAATAATAATAATTATAATAATAATCATAATTATAATAATAATAATAATAATAATAATAATAATAATAATAATAATAATAATAATAATAATAATTATAATAATAATAATAATAATAATAATAATAATAATAATAATAATAATAATAATAATAATAATAATAATAATAATAATAATAATAATAATAATAATAATAATAATAATAATAATAATAATAATATTAAACAATTAAATGATAATTTAAGCCTTTTTCTGTGAATAATATATTTAATACAAATGAAAAAATTTTCGACTATAAAATAGCCGTTTTTAATTCGAAATTGTTGTTGTGGATATTACCAATTAAAAAATTTTACTGGTGGGATAACAATCCCAATGTTGGGGTCTCCTCCTATAAAAGATTACACCCCATGAGTTTGCTTTACAGCCTTCGTATTTAGTTTTATTAAATTTGCAGTTCAAATAATAATATTGAATTTTCATAATTGGCCATGCCACCTAAAACACTATAGCTGCTGCATTAGACAGCTTAAAAAAAAGAAAAACGGAAAAAAATATCATTACATATAAATTTTTCTGTAATTTTAAAAGGATCTTTCTTTATTTTTCCGCCAAATTTTGACAAAAATAACTGAATTTAAAATAATTTTTATAAGTTCATATAACATAAAATAACATATGCATAAATAACTAAAGAGATAACGGATATTACTCAGCGATGCCTCAAAGGACTATAACAATTGCAAATTTAAAAAATACAAATGATTTCATTGAAAATAAAACTAAAATAATTATAAATTTCATACTTGTTCATTTGGTATAAAGGGTCTTGGAAAAAGAGCATTCATACAACCGCACGTTTCTATTAACTTTAATTGTAAATTGTAGTTCATACAGAAGGAAAAACTATAATTAAACTGTCTTTTTAAATCAAATATTGGACTTTGACCGTCTTTACATTTTTGTGGTGGAGTTGAATACCTTGCCCATTTGACTGGTTCGTATTTAATATTGTTCATTTTTCCTATAATAATAATAATAATAATAATAATAATAATAATAATAATAATAATAATAATAATAATAATAATAATAATAATAATAATAATAATAATAATAATAATAATAATAATAATAATAATAATAATAATAATAATAATGATAATAATAATAATAATAATAATAATAATAATAATAATAATAATAATAATAATAATAATAATAATAATAATAATAATAATAATAATAATAATAATAATAATAATTTTAAAATCTAGAATATTAAAATAATTCTAGATAACATTTAAAGATATAGAAAATATGATATACTTAAAAATAATGATCAATTAATTTCAAACTCAATCATAAGATGAAATTTCCCTGAAATTTTTCCACATTTCTTTAATTCTACCTTAAATATTCGTTTTTTCAAGTGTTATTTTAATTTTCAATCTAAAATTTTGATTTTCAAAATTTTTCTTAGAGTTTCTTTTTATATAATTTTAATTTTTTCCTAAATCGGAAAGTTGGTTTTTACTACTTACAATTTTTAATCACTTATTTAATTTTTAGATTTTTCAATATTCGAGTATAATATTCTTTTTTTCCATAATTTAAATTAAAATATATATCTTAAATATAAGATTAAATTATATAGTAAATCATAATTTAACTGTTTTATTATTTAATTTAATATTCTTTCATCACATGTATAAATATTATATTGTTTTCGTTTTTAAACATTTAAATAAAGAATAATCCTAAAAATAATCTGATGAATTAAATGTTACTAATCGTCATAAAATATTTTAGAAATGAACATTAAAACAAATTTATGTAATGGGTCAGCAATTTTAAACCTTTTTGGTCAGTAATTGAAATTCAAAGTCATTTATTTAAATGCAATATACAAAATAATTGGCCAATAAATAAAATTAAGTATCAGTATAAATTAACAAATATATCAATATTTTTTATCTACTTTCATCGCTGGTGGGCTATTTGATTAAAATATCCTAAACCTCCCTCAGCACCTAAATAAATTCTCATAGAAAAGAAAAGTGCAAAGGGAAGCCCAAAATTGGCCATCTGTAGCCTCTTAGTTGATTAACTAAATAATTTTATATTTCTCATTTTCTTTTTATTTTGTAATTTTGTAATAAAATATATATTTTTAAAAAATATTGTAATCCTTAATTATTAATTATTAAAATATTATTTTATTCCGATTATTTATTTAATAAAATACTGACCGTTTATTACAAAAAATATTGACCAAATAAATATAAATGATTAAAAATTATTTAATAAAATAAATAAATCATTTTTATAACCAAATCAATCAAATAATTGTGACACAAATAATTAAATATGATATTAGTACATGTTTTATATAATAAATGTATTAAAATATATTTCTAACAAAATTTTCAGCAAAAATAAATAAACCAAAAATACAGAATTCTAAATATCTCGTTTGTATTTTTTATTTGTATATAATTTATAGATATTTCAACTCCAAGAAAATCTCTTTAAATTATATCTAAAACTCGATTTAAAAAATGTTAAGATATTTGTTATGAGTAAAATTCTTTAAATTTTTGGTCACATTTGACCTGCTTTCTTTTTTTGATGATATTTAAATTATTTTCATTTTTGTAAAATATCAAATATTTTAATTCTTCACAACAAAATGAAAAAAAATCAAATATCAAAAACATTTGTTGGCTACTTTTGCAGTGTTTTGTGTATTTGAATAAAATTGCATTCAATAAATATGCTTAGATATTTATTGAGGAAAGAAAAAAATTATAAAAGATTTATTATTGAACAATAAATTTACAATGCCAAAAGATTTAGCCTCAACATGGCATTTAGTGTAAGGTGTCTAGACATCCCGCTTTAGGCGGGACAGTCCCGATTTTTCACGATTTATCCCGCGTCCCGCAACGTTTTTCAAAAGTCCCAACTTTTAGGATTAAGTTAAATTTTATATTTATGAAAATCTTTGTTTTGCATTCTAAGAATCCTACGGACTACTAAGACTAACATATTGCTTTTCTTACCCAGTTGCATTGTATTTGTTTCTCAGATGATAAACTTCGTGTTCGTACTGCGTGCAAGGAAGCTAAACAAATAAATATTACAAATCTGCTACTTACCATATAATATTAAGGTAAGTAATTTATTTATATATTTCATAAATACATAAATTTTCTTAAACTTAGATTAAAATACTCGTAGTCTTCAATTTTATATTGATAACAAAAAGTATATCACTGACCCTAATCTTAAAAGAAATTTTAGAAAGAAATATAAAAATAAAATTTTGCAAATATTTTAAGTTAATCAAACTAATAATATGTCAAGGAATAAAATATTATACAATTTTTTATATTTATAAACTTCTGTTAAAAATCAAAAATTATTACCATATTATTTTTATTCTATATGAAAATATTTGTTGATACCCCCCTCCTTAAAAGTTGTTCCGCTTTGCCCATCTAAAAATCTGGTAACCTTAATTTAATGTCTTCTCCAAATTTGGAAAATTCAACTAAACATTTTTTAACAACAATAAAGAGGCACATTTGGTGACATGAAATGGCTTCTAGGACAAAATGGTACAATGTACAAAATGGTATAGATTTAAGTCTATTTAAATAGAGTAACAAATCTATATTTTATATAGAGTTAGTTAATTATTACCCTAACAATACATTAATTTTAAAGGAATAGATTAATGATTTGAAAAGTAAGTTGCATTTATTTAGCATAAATGTCTGGCTCTTTTCGCCTTTCATTTAATAATAATAGAAAACAATAGAAAAATATAGACTAGTCAAATAAAAATATGAAAATTATAATGAATAAATAAGTTATATAACATTTACTATCAAATACTATAGGTCGTATAATGTTTCGTTTATGTTTATACAATTTTGCAATAAAGTTGCTGTCAGGCAACATTTATATTGAGCACACGCGCAATATCTCCCAAATATGTAAGCGGATCTCGGTTGTTATAATCAACTACAACTATTTGAAGTGCTTCATTTATGCGGACGTATTCTTTCTTCTATCTTCCGATTGTTGCCCCTAGCCCAAGTTGACGACGATGAAGCTGAGTGGAATGTTGATCCTCTTGTTGTTTTCCAGCTAATTTTGTTACGGACGAATGAGCAAAAACAACGACAATTAGTCTATCTTAAGTCACATGGTATTTAATAAAATGCTTTCTTATTGGTTATCTTTCAGCTTAGTTCGTTAAATTTTATTCATTTTCTCCATATAATTTTGTACATTGTATCATTTAATCCAAGTACCATTTTGTCACACCACTCATGAAATATTGTAAAAGAAAATAAATAGAAAATAACTAGATATTTGGACTCAAATAGAATATTCAAGGCTTCCAAAAAAATAATAAATAATTAAAAGTGCGTCAGAAGGATATAATATTTGAATGTTAGAATATATCGCAAATATTAGAGATGACATGTTTGGTTTTTTAACAGAAAAACTTAAAAGATTTTCAAGTAAAGACTAAACAAAAGCCACCAACAGAAACTTTATGATTTCGAAGTATTAAGTAAGTGGATAAAATAAATTATGATTCCATTTAATAATTTTAATAACTTATATTTTTACATGGATGTATAAAACTTTGTGACTCTTCCAAAATAAAACATGATAAAAATAATTTCAACATTTCTAAAAAGAGGGTGCAATTTATATTTTCAGTAATTTTGGATAAACCGTTCAGTAATTGGATTAAAATTTTCAGTATTTTTTACTCAGTAAAATGTATTAAATGTTCAGTAAATAAAATATATTTTCAGAAATTAAAGCAAATGTTCAGTAATTTAAATAAATATTCATTAAATGTTCATTAATTTTTAAATAAATTACACTAACCATAATCCTATTCTGATGTCTATTTTTGATAATATATTGACCAAAAAAGATGTTTACTTTATATTATAATCTGTTTTACTGAACAAAATTATCTTATTTACTGAAACATAAATTACTGAACATTTTCATTAAAATACTGAACGTTTAATATTTTCTGCTAAAATCACAGATAAAATATGCTAAATACAAAATGTATATATCATGCAATATATTGTGTAAATGATTAATGATAATTTTATTCCATAAAAGGTGATTTGTACAAAATTGTTATTTTAATTATAATAATATTTATTTTATTTAAATCATTTTATTCTGTCACTACTAGTTTTATAAATTTTATATTTTTCGCTTATAAAATAGCAAGTTTTTGTCAAAAGAAAATTTTTGTATGTACATATTATGAGCTGTGTAATTTAATGGGAATTATAAATAATTATTAAAATGAATTTCATTAATTTTGTTGGTTATTATATTTAATGCCCAATTAAATACATCGCCCAAAACAAATATATTAAATTCAATATGTTGCTGTGTAAATTATTGAAAATTAAAAATAAAATCGTAGTTTTTAAAATAAATAAATTGTTATTACTAATTGAATAATGGAAAAAATAATTTATTAATTAAACTTAATATTTCCTCAAACAAAGTAAGTTTTTTCCGGTAAAAAACAATATTTAAAGCTGCGAAAATATTCATTTAAATTCACCACATCTATTATAATTCTGATTTTAAAAATAATTTATTAATATATTTAATTTAAAAAATTTATTTTATTCTTATTTTTGGTAATTACTGTAGTGCCTCTGACTCTCACTTTTATCAATATAATAATTGAACTTAAAATATATTATTAAATTAATTAAATTAAAATCAAATTAAAAATCATTGTTTAAATAATCCTGACTTTTCTTTCCAAAAACTAAAATTCAATATAAAAAAACAATGAAACATTCAACTTCCCAATCATTAAATCTCGTCAGAAACAATAAAGCAAATATGCCAGACATTTCCAGAAACTGAAGCCTTCGTTTTATTAGCTATGATCTCTCTGATGATGGTCAATATATTCAACAATCTCCATAAAATCGCCAGATCAAGTGTTCATGCTTTCGTTGGTATATTGACTATTGGTGCAGATATGTCAATTATTTATTTCAATGCCCTTTTGAAAAAAATCTTTATTCGAATTGGTTGAATGTATCTACAATTACATTTCTTGAATTTCAAATTTTTTTCATCAAAATGTTAGATGACGTTCTGGCATAAGTTTATAAAATAACATTTTTAGGTTAGACAACCAAGTAAATATCCATTGACCTAAATGTTTGTATTAATTACCTTGTTATTCCCTGTCAATATTTAAGTTAAAGGTTCTCATACTTTTCCGGATTTCTTGAGTGATGGTTCCTAAAAAGATTTTTTGATGGCACTCGTACTTTTTTAACATTAAGTAGGTAAAATTACCATGTATGCTACTGTCAATTTAACAAATTTTGACAAACAATCATTTATTGAGAAAATGATACATTTTAGTCATAAAATGTAGATGGATACATTTGTTTTGCCTGAAACAGTTCTATGATTTCAGAGAATGAATGGTATGATTTGTAGGTGTGGAGTCTCACAGTTTTTCATTTGTTATTAAATGTAAAAGGTTGTATATGTTTAAGTAAAAATTGTCCAAACGTGCTTTTCATATTTCTCATTAGCATATGTCGAATCTAACTAATTATTCTTTTAATTCTCATTTCCTCCATTATTTCTTCCATTCTTGGTAAATCAGAAATCGAAACCTCAAAATTATTTTCTTTAACTTCACTACTTATTGATTGAAAGTAATATTCATGAATCGAATTCAAGGTGGATTCAAGCTCTAGCAAATGATTGTCTGTGTCTTGAATTCTTTCTAATGCTTCTTGAGTCAATCTTACTCTTGCATTACAAAATCTTAAATTTCTATCGTTGGTAATATCTATTGCTTCCTTTAATACATTATAAGATGTAACCTGTACGACTTTCTGAGAGTGCTCCCATATATCAACGCGGTCGTCAATAACGGCAACGATGTTATCGTATTTTGCGAATTGATTTGCCAATGTTCGAAGTTTATAAAATTGGTTTACTATATTTCTTGCCGTTGTAATCCTATTTCCGAAATATAACATTTCAGGGTCAATTAATTTCATAACTATGTTCACGTAATTACTGTTTCCTAAACTCATAACATGGAGTTCAAACTTGTCAGAAATTCTTTTAAGAAAATTGTCTAAATTCGGTCTTAACTTTACAAAACAGAAAGTGTATTCTGAGCCTTTCAATTCAACTGATTCAATATCCTTAAGTGTCCTATGATTGATCTGATCCTTCACGAAAACTGTATGAAGCAATGTTTCATCAATGTCACAGATTAAAACCAGTTTTCCGGCTTTCAATAAATTTTTACTGTATTCTTCAGAATATTTCATGGAAATAATGTTTTAACAGAGTCTTTAATAAAACAAATAAATCAAAATTTAAATTTTATATTTAATAATAATTTTGTAATACTAAAAGCGGAAAATATTAGATAAATTACATAAATAATTACATAAATTAATGCTAGCCTTGTTTCATAAAAAGTCAGTCTTTATCCAAATTTAATTTTTCCAAATTAAATAAGCCATATAAAAATTTATTCTAATTTTACATTTTTTAATCTCAAAATTTAAAGTAAAATTGCAGTTAAATATAAAATTCTTTCAATATTTAATAAAATAATATTATTCCAGAAATTTCATAATTTATATTTTAATACATAACGATTCAAATGTATCATATATTATGAAACAAGGAGGTATATAATTAAAATGAATATTCTTATTAAAATATAAGTTTAAGATTTGTTGATCCATTTATATATTTTTTAATTAATTTTTAATTAATTCTTTTTATTTTAAATTTTATTTTTTAATATTATTATATTTTTGATAATTATTATGTTCTAAGGTTGTATTTCATAAATTTCATTAAATCATCAAAGTTTATTTCGATTAAATCTATCTCGTGAATTGCATAAAACGGAGAATTACTCTCGTCAATCAACATGGTATGAACAATTTATCTCCAGAATCTTAAAAAATGCTAGTAATATTTTCTACAGCATAAAGCGATAAAACAACGTGAATGGCAATATACAGAGCAAGAACATTGAATAATTTTTTCATTGTTAGTTTTTGCATTTGTGACATTTCGGTAAGTTTAGGAAAAATTCTCAATTCCTTGTTACATGTATGATGCCAAATCTTTTTCATATCATCCCAGTCATTTGCAATACATGTCTAATGGGGTATTTAAACGTGAAAATACCTCTCTTCGATTATGATTCATCTCTTAAGTAGCTCTTTTTTTACTCATTCTAACTATGGAATCTCCAAATCCGGCTTTGTACATACTAAATCTATTTTCAATTGCAAAATCGTCAATACTATCAGATATTTTTATATTAAAATAATAAATCGCCAAAAAAGAAGAGATATTTCAACGAAAAACATATTTATATATATAAAAAAGGAATTCGAAAAAATAAATCCACACTTTTTCCAAACGAAGCCACAAAAAGCCAAAACAGACACACATTCAAATTAAATCTACTCGGCATTTACAAAAGTCATTGTGCGCACACAGACGCAAGTAGTCAGAATCAACCACTTGTAATATTATATCTGTGTATAAACAAATAAATTTCCATGACGAAATCAAACATTTTGTGAATTTTGCGATTTGTTCTAATACACAAAACAATAGACAATGCATAATAATATAACAAATATAGAATAAAGTAATTCATGAAAATACTATAATAAAAAATCATCAAAAATATATTTAAAAAATTTTATTAATATAAAATTGTAGTACTCTATCCGTTTGAAAATATGTTATGAATTAAAGAAAAAAAAGGTGTTATTGAAAGTACCATGATGTTGATTTTTTATTATTTTTACCTTGAAAAAAGGCATTATTAAGCATTATTGACATGCGAAGTAGTTAACATCTATAAAAAATAATTAACAAGAAAGAAAATGACGTTTTTAGAATACCCTTTCTGTTTTGTAAAGTTAAGACCGAATTTAGACAATTTTCTTAAAAGAATTTCTGACAAGTTTGAACTCCATGTTATGAGTTTTGGAAACAGTAATTACGTGAACATAGTTATGAAATTAATTGACCCTGAAATGTTATATTTCGGAAATAGGATTACAACGGCAAGAAATATAGTAAACCAATTTTATAAACTTCGGACATTGGCAAATCAATTCGCAAAATACGATAACATCGTTGCCGTTATTGACGACCGCGTTGATATATGGGATCACTCTCAGAAAGTCGTACAGTTTACACTTTATAATGTATTAAAGGAAGCAATAGATATTACCAACGATAGAAATTTAAGATTTTGTAATGCAAGAGTAAGATTGACTCAAGAAGCATTAGAAAGAATTCAAGACACAGACAATCATTTGCTAGAGCTTGAATCCACCTTGAATTCGATTCATGAATATTACTTTCAATCAATAAGTAGTGAAGTTAAAGAAAATAATTTTGAGGTTTCGATTTCTGATTTACCAAGAATGGAAGAAATAATGGAGGAAATGAGAATTAAAAGAATAATTAGTTAGATTCGACACATGTTAATGAGAAATATGAAAAGTTGGTTTGGACAATATTTAATTAAACATATACAACGTTTTACATTTAATAACAAATGAAAAACTGTGAGACTCCACACCTACAATGCATACCATTCATTGTCTGAAATCATAGAATTGAGATTGATTCTTTCCAAAGTATCAAACTTTATTCAATGTTTTTGCAAATATGATTCACCTTCGTAGATAAAATGATATAATATAAGGTTAGGTAAAGAAATAAAAGTAAAAATCATTAAAATAAATATATAATATAGAATTGAAAATAAATAAATCAGTGAATGGAAATCAAAAGAGAAAACAGTAAAACATATCAATGATGATTTGATTTTTACCTTTTACAATTTTCATGATATTTATGAGATACTTGAGTTGTGATATTTACATTTGATTAATAAATAATACTTAGTGACTTGATTTGATCAGTTTCTTGATAAGGATTATTTTTATAATCCAAAATATTTTCATTTTATTCAATATATAGTATATATTATATACTTTGCAGCAAAAGACTTGTATTATCATTTATTTGTTTGACATTTAATTAATTGGTGCTACCAAGAAATGATCACTTTATAAAATAATAACAACAATAATAATGAAATTTGTTAGAAACTATAACATTCAATTCTTCTGTCATCAAATAAATTATTAAGACTAAATAAATCCAAAATTATATTTCATTAAATCTGTATATATAAACAAATATTCTTGGGATATTTTCTTTATATAAAGTTTAATTTCAAAATTAATATTTTAATTCTGATATATTTCAAATAATTTAAGTTTCACTTTTAATTTTACAAAGTTTATTCATGAAATAAATTTAATTTAACATTTTAATTTTAATTCCTCACATCCTCTTTTTTAAAATGTTTGATCTTCTCGAAATTTTTAGCTACCGTCTTCCCATTTTGATTTTTAAGTAAATAGCTCCCTTCGTATATTTTCTTTATCACTTTGTACAGGCCTTCTCACCTTGCCTCGTCTTTATTTCTAATTTCTTGTTTGATCAAAACCATATCTCCCATTTCAAAGTTTCTTCATTTGGCTTTAGTGTTTATCCTCTATTCTCTTTTCCATATCCTCTCTATTTATTTCTTTATTCGTGTACCATTTATCCTGTCGATTTTCTTTTCAAATATTATCTCTGCTGGACTTACTCACGTTATTTTGAACTGTTGCATTTAAAGTATATTCTATTTCTGGTACTAAATCAGCCCAGTTTTTTCTTTCTCCTTCATTCAGTAACGCGTTAATATACTCTCTGATTGTTCTGAACTGTCTTTCAATAATACCATCCGTGTTGTGGTAATATGCGCTTCAGAAGAATAATTCAGTACCAGCTGCCTTTGCTAGTTCTTTAATACTTATTGCCTCAAAGTTATTCCCTCAATCTACATGAAGTTCTTTTGGAGCTCCAAACTTTAATACCCATCTATTTAATAAAGTCCCACTAATTGTTTTTTCGTCTTGCTTGTTTATAGCCATTAATGAGATATATAGTGGTCAATGATTCCGCAAATATATTTCTTTTTATTGAACGTGTCTTTCAATGGTCCATATATGTCCATATATATCTTCTCGAATGGTTCACTACTCTTTATTGTTTGAGTTTCCTACTTTGTCTTGGTTGTTATCGTTTTCATTTTCTGACATCTTTCGCAGTTCTCAATTACCCTTTTTACTTCCGTTGCTAGATATTCCACGTCAAAATTATTTTGGATATAATCCATTACTTTCTGTGTACCTGCGTGGCACATCAATACTTGTATTTCTTTTATCATCTTCTGTCTATTTTCTGTTGGTATCCATATTTTACCTTGCTTAGTTAGTACCGTGTTGTTTTTCATTATGAATTTACAATCTTTATTTTCTAACTTATTCTTTATTTCTTGGACCTCCACATTGTCATTTTCCACTTGTTATATTCGCCTTCTGCTGTTACTGTAAATATTCTGGTTTTACTTTTTTGCCGGTTTTTGGATTTTCGTGTTTCATCATACACTGTACATATGTTACGCATGTTTTCCTGGATAGAATATCCGCGTGTGTATGGCTTTTCCCTTTCCTGTATTCCATTTTAATATCCAGACTGCTTAAATAGTTGATCCATGTGTGGAATTGAGCAGTTATTGTTACCATAAACGTAGTAACTTTATGGTCCGTTCTCAGTGAGAATCTTTTTCCATATAAGTAATATTTGTATTAAGTAATATTTGTATTTGCAACTTCAAAAATCAATTTTCTTTTCAATAATGAATGGTATCAACAAATAGATGGGGTTGCTATGGGTTCTCCTTTAGCACCAACGATGGCTTCAATTTTTTAACAAGCTTAGAAAAGAAAATTGCATCTTTCCAAGGTATGAAACCCACTGTTTATAAACGGTATGTGGATGATATATTTCTTATATTTGAAAATCAGAGGCATGTTGACCCGTTTTTGCATTATATGAATAGTCTACATAAAACATTGTATTCACGTGTGAAACGGAGAAAAAATCATCGCTTGCTTTCTTGGATCTGTTAATACAACGCAAAGAGAAACACTATGAGACAGAGATTTATAGAAAACCAACTGATACTGGTCTCTATACTTCTTCCGAAAGTTTTTGTGAATTCAAGTATAAAAGAAATATGGTGAAGGGGTTGATTTATCGTGCATGGTCTTTGTCTTCTACTTTTAAAAATTCAGTAAAAAGTGTTGACATATTGGTTGAACTGTTAATGAAGAATGGTAGTAATTATGGTGAAAGAGACTGTTGACAAATTTATTAAAAATCCTAAGGATTCATGTTTGAGAAAATTTGGGTGTGATCTTGTTGAGGTGTGTGAGTCTGATGAGTTAAATAAATTAAATAGTGTGAGCAAGGATGATGAGCCTAAATTTGTGTTAGTATTGCCGTACTCAGAAGGTTTTAAGGATTATAAAGTGAAGATAAGAAAGCAGTTAGGGAATTTAAACTATAGGATAGTGTCAACTTCATGGAAAGTACGCAATATGTTTATTAATAAGTCAAAAACTCCGGTTTAATTGTGTTCCGATCTCGTTTATCAGTTTACATGTAATGGGTGTAATGCCACATACATTGGAGAGACTTCCCGTCATCTCTGTATTCGAGCTCGAGAACATTGTAGACCGAAGTCTTTGACCCATATTGGTGAGCACAATAAGGGCTGTAAGATTAAAATAGGTATGTCTGATTTTAAAATTTTATTAAAAAACTTCGATAATTATTGGGAACGTGTGATTTGTGAGGCGTCGTTGATAAAATCATTGAATCCGAAAATTAATGTGCAGAATGCTGTAAATACTTGTGCGTTGAGTGTTTTTAAATAAGCTTTTGTGTATTGTATGTATTGATTGTTGTGTTAAATTAAATAATTAATAAAAAATTTTTAAATTTTTAAATTATTAAAGTAAATTTTAAATGTTAAAGTTTTTAAAAAATAATATTTTTTATAAAATAAAAAATTTTTATATATAATTAAATTTGTTTAAAGTTCTTTATTTAATGAGTATTATATCCCACCTGATGATGACAGGAAAACTGTCAAAATTAATCGTGAAAAAAATGTTTGATTGGCGTTATCTTATAATTAAATCATTGCCATGTATGTTTAACTATTAATATAAGTAATAGTTGAAATGTTTACAAAAATAGTATATTGCCAATAATTCTTTCGTGGTAATGGAGTATCCTTTATCGTTAACCATATGCAATGACATATTCATGTCCTTTTTCATCCTTTTGCAACCTTCCAAGTGTGTGAGGCCAATTTTTTCGTCATTTTTAATATTTTCTCTATAAATACTTCCGCTGATTCGTGTAGACCGGGAAACAAAAAACTATTGTGTAATCAATGACGCCATAAATGAAATTACGTCATACCTCCACATCCGGAGAGGGGTGGGTTTTTAATTTTTTTAAAAAATTACATAACAAAGGCATATTATATAACAAAGACATATTACAAAACAAAGACATATAACGTAACAAAGCCATATTACATAAAAACATATTATGTAACAAAGACATATTATATAACAAAGCCATACTACATAACAAAGCCATATTACATAACAAAGACATATTACAAAACAAAGACATATAACGTAACAAAGCCATATTATATAAAAAGACATATTACATAACAAAGACATATTATATAACAAATACATACTACATAACAAAGCCATATTACATAACGAAGACATATTACAAAACAAAGACATATAACGTAACAAAGTCATATTACATAAAAAGACATATTATGTAACAAAGACATATTACATAACATTACATAACGATGACATAGTATATAACAAAGACATATTACGTAACAAAGACATTTGAGAAACAAAGAGATATGACTCATCATACTTTTTAATTATTAAATATATTACGTTGCGGTATTTTAAAATTTAAATATATTTTAAAAACATATTTTGACGCTAAAGTGACAGATTCGTTATACTATACTCGAGAATGGTTTGCACTTAAATATCAACTTTTAAAAACTTTTTTTGAAATAATTAGTTAAATATTTACATTATTTGAAATTAGTAAAATTAGTTTAAATATTACATTTTGTTCTCAGTTTGACTATAAAAATCTCAAAAAATTTATTCTCTGAAATTATTGGGAACCCCGCTTCTCCTCGAAATCAACTCTACTTAAAAGCATTCACCTTCGAAAATATAATCTTTTTAATATGACTTTTTTTTCAAGAGCCTGACTTATTTTTGCGGTAAATTTTTAAGTAGTTAATGATACAAAATTCCATTGTTTAATTCGTCGCCACCCTAACGCTATTTTTAACCCACTTCGTTTTTTGTAAACTGCCTCAAACTCGGCGTCGGTGACTGAACTTCTCCCCTTCAAACCTAAAACTAAATGCAAAGTTGTACTCTTTTTGATATTACACTCCGATAATATGAGCCTATTTTTCAACTGATAACCTGCACAAATTAGGCCCTGGTATTTTCAGTAGGATGCACTCTTAACTTTCTCAACAAGCCCTAACGGTTCAATTTCTAGAGCGATCGTTTTTCCCGTTAAAGGTTTCACAAAAATCTCCCCTAATTCCACAATTTCTTAAATAACATCGATATAGTTTTCCGTTTTCAATGGTCGAAAAATGGTTTTAATCCTTTAAATAATGTTTGCACTAATTTTAAGGGGAAATGTTTCATTTTTAAATTCCATGTACAAAACTCTATTACATTTATAGAAATTAGAGTTTATGCAAAATTCAAAATAAAAATCTACAAAGGCTAAAAATCCTTATCTCGACTGGCTAGCCATAACGCTATGGACCCAGATTTATTGATTTTGATTCTGAACTCACAGAAACAACTCGAATCAAGCAATCTTTTGCAGTTTCTCGTAACTATTGTGATTTTGACTGAAGTTGAACCGAAAACACCTTCAATAATTCTTCATTTTCTGAACTCACAACCAAGTTGTTAATGGAGTTTAGAAAAATTTTAATTTTTCATGAGACATGCTGAATTTTCAAAAAGATGTAGAACCATTCATGAAATTGTGAAATGACATGTGAAGTTTAGTGAGATACGAAAATGCAAAAAGTTAGTTAGTAAGTTGTTAGGGGCCCTCTGCAACAATTACCCACCCCAGGGGGAGGGATAAAATTGTTGCAACTTTTGATTACGCAATTGTTGAAACTCACATTTTTTGCTTTCAGGGTTTTTAGTAAAAAAATTTTTTTCAGACTATAGTGAGGGGGTCTCCATGGTCCTGGGATTTTCAATACAAAATCCGACTATCACTAAAAAAGCATAGAATTATTCAAACTATAGTGATGGGGTCTCGATGGTCCTGGGATTTTCAATACAAAAGGTGGTCTACACTAAAAAAGCATTGTAAATTAAGGTCTCAGGATATTTTCAATACAAAATCCGACTATCACTAAAAAAGCCTAAAAAACTTAAGGTCTCAGGATATTTTCAATACAAAAAGGCGGTCTTCAATATAAAGCATGGTAAATTAAGGTCTCAGATTATTTTCAATACAAAATCCGACTATCACTAAAAGGAACATGGTAATTTAAGGTCTCAGGATATTTTCAATACAAAAATCCAAGGATAAGTCAGTATCATTTGGGTGGGTGTCCTTGGTCCTGGAATTTTCAATATAAAAAGATAGTTTACACTGAAAAAGCGTGGTAAATACCATTCACAGCTTGTTATGTAATAAAATAGTCGCGGCTTGTTATGTAATAAAATAGTTTAAAATAAAATAATTTAAATTGCATATATTTCTCACTTATATTCCCCCGATTCTCGATTTTTCATTAATTAATCACTTATATCCCCCGATTTTTGATTAATTAATCATGTATATTTTTCTCTAATAATTATCACTTATATCCTCCCCACAAATATTTCTTTTAAAAGTTTTTTTTATTAAATTTATGAATTTTATGAAATAATTTTAAATAAATTCAATTAATATATTTCCATTCTTATCAACCTTCATCTTATCTATGCCACTTCTCATTATTTACCTCCCATGATCCATTAATGAATTATTCTACCAATTATTTTCACTTATTTGAATTATCATCGAGTAATGAATAATTTCCTCACTTTAATGAAGATTCTTACCACCTTCATTGTTAATTTTATCAAAGTTTAAAGAATAATTCTTTATTCATTTTTATTCTACAATTGCTTACCACTTTAGAATAAGATTTTTTATCAAAATTTGTGATAATTTGACTGATTCAATGATAAATTTGAATGAGTTAATTCGTTTTATTATATATACTCTGAGTTTATCCGACAAGATGTTTTGACCGCCTATGGGTACTAGTTACAAGGGTACTACTCACATTCAACATGTCGCAAGAGTACTGATCATAAAGGTACTGGTATTTGATGCTTTTTTATTTGAATGATTATTTAGGTAAATTTGTTGTTAAAGGCAATCATTGGTAATTTTTTGTTGATGGTTTTATTAATTATTCAAGTGAATTTATACAATTCTTTTGTGAATTTCTATCATTTTTATGAATTTCTAACATTTTTATAAATTACTATTATTTTTGTGAATTTCTATCATTTTAGTGAATGAATAATATTTAATAATTTAAAGTTTTAATGCTAATTCTAAGGTAAATTTAATTAAGTTCTTGATAATTGGATGTATTTTTATTGACAGTTAGGTTAATAATCAAGTGATAGGTTAAATTTTGATGAGAATATTGAATAATTTTCTAAGAATTTCATGTTAACTGAAAGAATAATTTAAAATTTAAGGTTTTAATGGTGATAAATTTAATTAATTTCTTGATAATTAGTTGCATTTTATTGAATTGTTTTTAAATTTTAAATTAAAATTAATTTCAATGACAATTAGTTTAATAATTAAGTGATAGAATAAATTTTTGATGATAACTTTGTAATGTATTTGAATTTGACTTTGTAATTTTTTCAATAGTTTTCTAAGACTATTTCCATTTACACATTGATGATCTTTTAGAAAACATAAGCTAAGAAACCAGTTAACTTTATCAAGGACTTCAAATTTACTTGAAATTTATGATTTAGTTTGTTATTATTGCTTAAAAATGATTGGCTGAATCGATGAAGAATTATTATCAATCAATATATATATATATCATCTCTAGTTAGGAATTTGATGGTAAATATTCGTAGAAAACTTTAGTGAATTTTGGTCTTTTACTACATGCGTTTAGGTACTAAATTATTTCAATGGAAAAATGTTTGGTGTCTGTAACAGTTTATGAAAATTCATATTTTTGAAGTTCTCTAAGGATTTTTAGAGGATTGACTGAATTAAAGGAGGATTCAAGTGGGTAGAATTAAGGAAAAATTAATAGATGTTTAAAAGGGTAGAAATATTTGGTGAGAGATCGATTAAGATGGGAAAATATGATATTTTAAGAGGATATAGTCGGTTGGATTTAATGAGGGATCGGATAAGGTGGGAATATATGTTTTTTAAGGGTGTTGTTGGTAAAATATCAATGTTTTAAGGGAAATGGTAATACATTAGTCAGTTATGAATCAATAATAATGTGAAATTATATCGTTTTATTAGGTTGTGATTAATCCATTATATATTAATTTAGATTTATGTTTTAGAACAATGTTTTATTAAATTTTTTATTAATTATCCATGGTTTTATTAAGTAGTGTTAATGATCAATTTACTTGATTTTGACAATGAAAGCTTTACAGATAATTGGGATTGCAATCAACTTTAAATTATTTTTATCTTTACTTAGACGGAGAATGACAAAAGTTGAGAAATATTAATCTTTATTGGAAGAAATTTATCGTGTGATTTTAATTAGTAATTAAATCGGTTGAATATCGGTAAAAATGATCATTTGAAGAAATATTTTATTGAATGGATAAATTTAATCTTTCAATGGGACCTAGTCAGTTATATTTATTTTAAATTTCGAGTACAGTGATTAACAAAAATTTGATTATAACCGGTTTTATCATTAGATTTTATAAATTATTTAGGGTTAATGATCAAATTATTTTACATATTTTTGAGGGAAATATTCGTGATAATAGGAATTAAAGTTAGAATTATAGTCATTTAAAGGGGATGTTAAGCAATCTTATTAGTCTGAGGTAAATATATAACCTTTTAAGGATATTTATCGATAAAATACTAATCTTTAAAGATAGAGTTATTTCAGGAAAATTTGATGCTTTTTAGATGATTTTAGTGAACTATTTGTAATAATATGAATTAAGGGTAGAAATATAGTCACTTAAAGGATTTTAAGGAATCTTATTAGTTTAAGGAGAATATATGATCTTATACAAGTATTTATCATAAAAATACCAATTTTTAAATATTGATATATTTAGGGGGAATGATTCTTTTTAGATGATTTTATTGGAGAATTCACTTGGATATACCAATTATTGCCATTTAAATGAATTTACTGGTTTATTAGATGTTATCATTAGTTATCAGTCTCTTTTGGAATTTAATGATAATTATTTTTATTGTAGATTGCTGACTTTGATAATTGTAATGAATTTATACTGATTTTTTGAATATATTGAACAATCAGTCAATCAATTTGAGTACATGTATTACTTTTAAAAAATATTTAAAATTAATTAATTTTAATTTATTTATTCAATCTAAATCAATTATCTACTAGATCTTATTTATTAACTTAGTTGATTCATATTAACTTGAATGATCAGTATTTTTTTTATTTACTGGATCATTAATGACTAGAATTTAAAGTTCTTTTATGTCCATTAATTACAATTTTATAATATTTATTTGGTATATTTTGAATAATTTAAATTTTTACAAAAATTTAATCAATGTTTACCTAGTTATTGGTAAATCTTAAAAGTTCATCGAGTTCAATTAATTTTTCATCCAATATTTTCAAAGTGAAGAGCATCTTCTTTTAAAGATCAATTTGTTATTACATAGTTGTAGGTTGATATTTGTTAATTTCTCGATGGGTTATGATGGTGGTTGTTAGTACATGGTTGTAAGTGTTTAGTATTTAGTTGCTTGAGACCTAGTTGTTAGTATATGGTAACTAGTTGATTGGTAGGTGGGGGAGGGGTTGAGAGTGACCAATATCCTTACGACCGGTACCTTTACGACAAATACTATTACGAGCAGTACCCTTATGACCAATACCCTTAGAGGGTCAAAACATCCTGTCGTATAAACTCCGAGTATAAATATATTAAAACGAATTAACAATAACTATTTATTGGACGCAATTTTTACTTTGCAATAATAAGTCAGTAGTTATCATTTAAAAGAAGAATGTTTTGTAAATTAGAATTCATTAGTCTTTCAATGTAATTCAAATTGTCCTCAATTCCACGTGGTGTTTTAAAGTGGTTGAGTTGACAATTATTCATTTTTTTGATGAAAATCAATATTTTTGTTAAATTTAGACATTTTGAAAAGGTTTTTCTACCGATTATAATTAAAAATATTTTTGAAGACAAATAAAAAAAATTAATTTAAAAAAAACACTTCATAAAATACAATGAAGAATATTTAGTTGATTGTAAGTAGTAGTTGTAAATATCTGGTTGTTTGAGATTTAGTTATCACGTTGTAAGTATTTGGTACTTATTTGTTAGCACCTAGTTAAAAATATTTAGTAACCTATTGTTGGTAAATGTTGAATTAAAATTTCCATTAAAATTTAACTTAAAAAATTTTATTTCTCAGAAGCTGTTGGTTATTCAAACTTTTTGTAAATAAATTTTAAAATCTTACTTTAATTTAATTATTTAAAAATTATTACTTTAATTTACTTATTTAACTTTTATTTAAATTTTTGACCATTGATTACTTAATTTTTAAATTTGAACCTTAATTAACTTTAATTTAATTTTAAAATTTGGACCATTATTTACTTTAATTTAAAAATTTGAACCTTAATTTACTTATTTGAGCCCTTAATTAACTTTTTTTTGAAATCTTTGACCATTGATTACTTAATTTTCAAATTTGGACTTTTATTAACTTTAATTTAATTTTTTTAGAACATTAATTTACTATAATTCAAAATTTTAGACCATTATTTACTTTTAGTTTTAAATTTGGACCATTACTTACTTTAATTTGAAATTTTAGACCATAATTTACTAATTTGAGCCCATTCATTACTTTAATTTAAAATTTAGACCATAATTTACTTTAATTTTTAATTTTGAACCTTAATTAACTTTGATTCAATTTTTAGATCATTGATTACTTTTATTTAAAAATTCGAACCTTAATTTATTGTAATTCAAAAATCTGAACCTTAATTTACTTATTTGAACCATTATTTACTTTAATTTAAAAATCTGAGCCCATTGATTACTTTAATCCAATTATTAAACCCATAATTTACTTTAATTTAAAATTTTAGACCTTAATTTACTTTAATTTCATTTTTAAGAACCTTAATTTACTTTAAGTTAAAAATTTGGACTTTAATTAACTTATTTGAACCCATTGATTACTGTAATTCAATTATTAGACCTATAATTTAATGTAATTCAAAAATCTGAGCCCATAATTTACTGTAATTCAATTTTTGGACGCATTATTTAATGTAATTCAAAATCTTAGCCCATAATTGGACACATCTTTCGAGCTTTTTTGATTGCCTAGAGCTGCGACTTCTTTTTTAATAATCATCCAGCTAGCTGGTACTCTCGTTAATACATCAGCCTTATTATTTTCTATAGATACAAACTCAATGTCCATTTTAAGTTCATACTCTTTTAAAAATAATCTTTTAAAAGCAATCTTTTAAAAGCTCCAGCCTTCGTCGTATTAACAACTCTGAATTTGCTTTTGTATGTATTTTTCTGTCGCTTGATAATATGCTGTTAACCCAACACACAACTGATTTACTATCGGATTTAATTTTGATGTACTTTAGATTCCATTTAATACATAAATTAATACCCTTCACAATCGCTTCCAATTCCACCAAATTAATGTGTCTTGAATCATCAGGTTTTCGCAACCAACACGCATCTTCAACCACTGAACCTTCCATTTCTAATACAATTCCAATGGCGATCGAACTTGCATCGCACCAAATTATACCTGTCTGATTGCTGGGAACACTCCTAATACCTGACGATGGATCTCTTTAATTCACTTTTTCTAATAACCATTTTACTTTATCAATGATATGATTTTCTATTGAATCATCCCAATTTCCACTGGATAGCCTCTTTATATATGAGCAAGCTGGCCGCAACCACCCAGACACAGAATAAATTCCAACTAACTGGCCACATAACGAATACAGCTCTCTTCTTGAAAGCCCTTCATTTAATTCATTTATCCGAATATCGTTCGATCTTTCCCAATGTAGTTCATTATTCTTTCGAAATACATCAATAGCTAATACTCTTACACTGAGAGTATCCTTGACCTTTTCTTCTTCTTTACATATCAAACCAAATTTACGCATTTCTGCACTTACTTTACTTGCTTTAACTTTAGATTCATCTACGAATATATCGTCTATGTATGAACTTGTACTATTCTTGATTGATTCATTATTGTTCATTATTCAATCCAAATCCCATTCTCGTAAGCGCATATCTCTTCCCATTAACCATACAAGATTGATATCGCCACATGCTTTTATCCAGTGTATTTGCATATATGCATCAGATAAATCTAACATTGCAAATTCTTTACTTAAACATCTCCATGATCGTAATTTTTCAGAACAGATATCTGCATTCCCACTATATACATCAATATATTTATTGATACTCCTAAAGTCAAATACTGGACGCACTTTCGCTTTATTTAACTGAATTATAACATAAATAGGTACTGATCCGATCGGTTTGCCCATTGTTTTCTCGTCGTAATCAACTAGATAGCTGTTAGATATCCAAGAATTCAAGATACGCATCGTCTCCTGTTTCTTACTACAATTATCATAAAAGTTTGAATTTCTATTAGGTAGAAATTTCGGTGGCTCTGACTTCCAATCTCATTTGACAATCCATTTTTCGTTTTCAAATCTCGCAGAGATATTTTCCTTCAATATTTCTGACATACTACTACTAGAGCACGCTACTTGACAAGGTGCTTCTTTACAACCGAATATGGCTTCTTCATTCAATCGAACTCCACCAAACATTTTAATAGCATTCACTCCTAAAATTACATCGTAATTGGATACTAGTTTCGGGTATATTAAACAATCAATATTAAATAACTTATATCCAACCCATATATCAACTTTACTTCGCTCAGCATATATGATTGAACCATCAAGCATCGCTACCGCAGTCATAGATTTTCGTGGATTTCCTTTTACTATAGTGGTAGTGCTGCCCGAATCAACTAAACATGCTTTTACATCACCATTTACTTTTAGGAGTCTCACATATTCACAATTCTTGGGGCCACACCCGACTCCACATTGTGTGTAGCCCCTTGATCTTTTCCCGACTTGCAAAACCTTGAAATATGTCCCATAATACCGCATTCTGCACATTTGATGTTGCGTCTTTCTGGTCAATATCTTACCACATGATTAGCACTATTGCATATATAGTATTTTCGATTGGCTTGTCTTCCACTATCTGATCTTGGTACTACTACTGCAACCTTTTCATTGTCATAAATTTGATGACTTGCGATTTTCTTTGCTTGAGCAACTAACTCATTCATTGTTGACGCTGTTGACATCTTTAGTTGATTTGACAAATCACTTGGTAAGCTATTTACAAAAATTCGGATTAGTAGATCACCTGAACATTCCAACAGTGACCTTAATTCATTTACATGGACATCCAAGTTATCACCCATTAATAACTTTTTCTGTAAAAGTTTTGTAAAAGCTTCTTGCTCGCTAATACCGAAGGTTTTCAATAATTCCTTCGTCAGCATACAAAAATCTATTGTCGTGTTGCTTTTCTTTAACTGTTTGAAAACTGCAAGTAAAAATGGCATTACATTCATGACATTTTTCACATTCTTGGCTTCCAAAATAATTTCGAGTTTGTCGAACCATTCTTCCACATCTGTATTTTTGCCATCGAATTTTCCAACATTTTCAATCATGATCTTGTTGATTTCCATTGCCCGGATAGCTTGTAAGACAAAACGTTTTTCAAATTCTATTTTTACGACATTTTCATAATATTAAAACAACATTAATTGTTTAATATTACATTATCCCTACACTATGATTTCAGAGAATGAATGGTATACATTGAAGGTGTGGAGTCTCATAGTTATTCCATTAACCATAAGGGTAAAAAGGTTGTATTTGATTAATTAGAAAAAGTCCAAACCAGCTTTTCAAATTTCTCATTAACATGTGTTGAATCTAACTAATTATTCTTTTAATTCTCATTTCCTCCATTATTTCTTCCATTTTTGGTAAATCAAAAATCGAAACCTCAAAATTATTTTCTTTAACTTCATGAATCGAATTCAAGGTGGATTCAAGCTCTAGCAAATGTGTCTTGAATTCTTTCTTCTTGAGTCAATCTTACTCTTTCATTACAAAATCTTAAATTTCTATCGTTGTTAATATCTATTGCTTCCTTTAATACATTATAAGGTGTAACCTGTACGACTTTCTGAGAGTGCTCCCATATATCAACGCGGTCGTCAATAACGGCAACAATGTTATCGTATTTTGCGAATTGATTTGCCAATGTCCGAAATTTATAAAATTGGTTTACTATATTTCTTGTCGTTGTAATCCTATTTTCGAATCAGGAAAACTACGATATTTTTCATATCTCCAAAAAAGCAACAATAATCAAAAATGTTGTGGATATACTTTCGATTATTTTTGTTGATAGTCAGATTCAGTGAAATCATACTGATTTGGATACCAGTTTAGAGTCAGATAATAAAAATATTGACACTTCTACAGTTAATGAAGAAATCCCTAGAAAGCAGAAATTATACGATCTGATAAAACAAAAAACAGAATGCCAGGAAAGATCAGTTCCACAAAAAAAAACAATAAAAATGGCAATATTATTGGAATACTTCCGCCAAGAGAAAATACGAGGAAAGTATATTCGAATGGTTTATGATTATTTGATGACAATTCGTCCAACAAGTGTTGATTCAGAAAGGGTATTTTCGGACTCTGGGTTATTTTGTACAAAAATAAGAACAAAATTAGGAGATATCACTTTAAATAATTTAAGTTTTTTGAGGAGCTATTTTTTAAAATATGCTAATATATAGAAAACTATTAGTTAATAAAGCTATTTCTGTTTTTACTTTTTTTGTTTTTTACTTTATTTTTATTTGTTTCTAAAATATTATTATAGTTTGTTTAGATTTATAATAATACATTAAGCTTCATATTTTATATTTTTGAAAAAAAAATCACGAAATGAAAATTTTAACTTGTTTTTTTCTTAGAAAAAAAATTTCCCGGTAATTTCCCGGTAAACTGGTAATTTTATTTTCATTTACTGATGAAAGTGAAACAACCGGTAAATTTACAATCCCTACTATTTAGCTTAGCTTTTCCTGTTAATCATTTCAAAGTTTATGTGCGTTATGGTAAATGATTTGACATGTTTTCTTTTAATTTTAAAAACATTCTATGGACATTGGAAAGGTTTTTAATGATTCATTTAACCTCGGCTGCAATTTTTTATAAATTTTATTGCATAAAATGGCGTTTGATTAACACAATATTTCCAATTTTAAAACTTTATGGATAAAAAACTCTTGATACGATTCTATTGGATAATAACAGATTTATGCGCAATTATTTAATTTTATTCATTTTATTGTTGAACACAAGCGCTAAATAATGTCTGACATATGTGAGTCTATATATATATATATATATATTTAAAATAAATAAATTAGTTCAACGCATTTTGGTTTTATATAACTGCAGACAGTGGCGTAGCTATGGTGGGCGGGAGGGCAGCACTTGCTCTGGGGCGGCATATTCGCGATGAGATCGTCTGTATGGTTCTTAAACCTGAATGCACTAAAATAAATATATACGTATATATCCACGAATAGCGAGAGCTTAACAATAACTTATTTATTATTTTAAGAAATGTTGAATTTAAGAAACTTGCCAGTCATAAAAGGCTGCCCCTATTATAGGGGCCCTATAGATACAAATATTTTACCCTATCCGAAAATTTGGCGATTTTTTAGAATCGGTAAAAGTCGAAATTTCAACAGATGTTTTCCATTATTTGTTCAAGTCGAGTAAGTGCTTTATGGTACCTAATAACAAAGAGAGTCAGAGACGGATGAAGCGACTTAAGAAATATTTTACCTACATTTTAAGACGGTTATGTTACAGAAAGGCGAGATAAGGTACCTATTGTTTGTAAAATAGAGTTTTCGGCAAATTGAAACAGCGCGGCAGCTTTCTTCCAGTTTTAAGCATAAACAGATGTGTGAAAATAGTACACTTTAGGATAAAGAAATATTTCATAGTTCATTACATTTTTGGACGTGACGGTGACGTGTGCAGCGTAAAATTTGTGTCAGTGATTTCGTTGTCTTCTGAAATTCTATAATTACAACTTTAATACAAGGTAAGTCAAATAATATGATTAAATGATTAATGATTAAAGTAAAACCGCCGAGAACATTTCAATAATGATTTTGAAGAAATTAGAAAATGACGGACTTGATATTCAAAATTGTAGAGGACAAGCTTATGACAATGCTGCTGTGATGGCTGGAAAATGTACTGGTGTTCAAAAACGTATAAAACAAATTAATAGAAAAGCAGAGTTTGTTGCATGTACCAATCATACCCTGAATTTGTCCGGTCTACACGCAGCTTCAGTGGCTATCAATTCGGTAATTTTTTTTGGAGTTTTGGATCGCCTTTACTTATTTTTTCTTCCTCTACTCATCGATGGGACATTCTGACATCGGCGACTTCTCAAAGCCTCAAACTCATAGTAGAAACTCGATGGAGTGCAAGGGCTAAAGCTGTGAGTGTCTTAAAAAATAATTTCTCAAACATTTTAAATTCTTTGGAAGATTTGACTAGCGAAGAAGAAAACACATGCACCAGATCAGAAGCTGGCGTACTACTTGGTGCGTTGAAATCATTTTCATTTTTGTGTTTCCTCGGTCTATGGGAATCAGTTCTGGTAGAAATTAATGAAACACAGAATTACCTCCAAACTAAAGGGATAAATATACAAAATTTTGATATAAAACTTAAGGCTTTAAAGTCATTTTTAATAGATAATAGGAATAAGCTAGTGGAAAATTTAATAATATATGCCAAGGAAATTTGTGCTGATTTAGGAATTATCATGGAGCGTCAGCGTCGGTCAAAAAAGAAAAAAAAGAATGTTTGATGAAGGATCCAATGATGCTGAATTGCCGTATGAAACTGAATTGCTAAGAGAAATGTATTCTTCTCTAGACAGGGATATTCAAGAAATAAATACGAGATTTCAACAGATTCATGTTCTTGCTGAATAATATGGATTTCTTGCCCCATCTAATCTTTTAAACGAAGATTATAATTGTCAGATAGGTAATGATCATGACGATATTAATAAGGAAGAATTCTTTATTGAAAGAAAAAGATTAATAAGTTTTGTCGCTGCCGCAGCTATGCGAGACGAAACAGATATATTGAAAGAAAGCCCCTTTGAGCTTTTACAGTTCATTCAAAAATATAATCTTGGAAATTCCGTACCCAATATTGTCATTTTATTACGAATTTTCCTGACAATTGCTGTAAGTGTGGCTAGCTGTGAGAGAAGTTTTTCAAAATTAAAATTAATTAAGAATTACTTAAGATCTTCTATGCACAGTTTACGGTTGAGAAATCTTGCCATATTATCAATAGAACATCAATTAACGGAGGAAGCAGACTTTGATGATGTTATTGATGACTTTGCTAGACGAAAAGCAAGAAGAGTAATTATGTAGATTGTAGAATATAGTTTATGGGTATTAATGTTCTAAGACAATTAAAAAGTATCAGTTGATGATTGTTATATTTAATGTAATATATTATATTGTGTTTATTGTTATATTACATTAGTGTCCTTTTTTATTTTAATACCAATTTATATAAACAACTTTTGTATACAATATTTTTAGTTGTTGGCTAATTTTATAATTATTTCATTTTGTGTTTTTTACTCTGTAATGATATGTTAATTTTGTCTTGTTTTATACTATTTGATATATTGCATTCTATTGTATTATTTAAAAATTAAATATAATGATAATTTGACAATGCTTAATTTATTATATGTTTTAATGTATTATAAAACACTTTGTTTAAATAAGAAAAAAATATTTCATACAAGAATAAATAGTATGTATATGTGAAGGGTATGTAACGTATTTGGAAAGGGAGGCAAATGGGCCGTCTGTTTTGGAAAGTTTTTATTTTAAAAAATGTACAGGGGGCGGGAATTTAAAGGATCGCCCCGGGCGGCACATACCCTAGCTACGTCACTGACTGCAGAATTTAGATATTGAAATGATTGATGTCAAGTAAATGATATTCATATTAATATATAATTTCTCACAAACATGCACAAAAATGAACATGGTTAAGGCAAATATTTTGTGAATTTTGTCATTTGCTAGTTAAAACTTTAAATCAGTGTTTATATTATTAAAGTGACCAAAGTCGAGAAAGTGAAAATTCAACATGAATAAATTAATTGCTTTAATAATAACAATTTTTCATTCTATTATAGAATAATGTTTCAATATATAGTTCAGTATTTTTACTTGGTAAAACAAAATTTACAACAAAATGATTTAATAAATGTTGAATTTAAATGTGCAATTAGGATTGATATATGATATTATTATTTTGTGGAATAAAACTTAAATCAGAAATAATATTAACTAAAAACTTATTAGCTATGAAACAGCTAACAAAGTAATAAGTGGAAATGTAAATAAAATTTACAGATGTGAATGAAAAGAACATAGCGGTTTGTGAGAGTAAAGCTCGTCATGAAGTATTAATTGGGGAGATGAAATTGAAACTATGAATATAATTCATAAATAAATTTACGAGAATATTTCTTTATTTTTTTATTTTTTATGTCTTATTATTTTAAAGAAACGATGAAAAATGTAAGATTATGCAAACATTTATAGGGTGGTATTTATTGTAATTTATTATTTATACCGCTATTAGCTTCGTAAATAAACATTGAAGTTGGTAATATTTATTGTTAGTCAGCAAATTATATTGTATATTGAAACATTTTCATTATAACATGCCACTTAATTATAAATTTTGATATATAAATTATATAATTAAAGTAATTTTTATATGGCTCAGTGAACTTGGAAACATAAGAACAAGGAATTTGTATACAACATCCATATATATTATACATTCATTTAATATTTTATTTTACGTTTATTTATTTAATTAATTAATTTATTTATATTCTCACAATGCCTATTAATAGAGTTACTGTTTCTTCTCACTCTTTGTATTTCAGACATTCACGAAAAATGAAGAAATTTAAATAAAGTTATATTAATTTTAGCATTTTATAAAAACTTTAAATATATTTCCATAATTTTTTTTAATTCTTTGCAATTGCTTTAAGCAAATTTTAAATAGTTTTATAAAAAGTAATTTTTAAAAAATTTTTATTATTGAATCGAGATCTAATATGTGCAATATTAACATTAATTTATCTATTTAGATTTTTTAGCATTTTATGTATTCTCATTATACACCTAATTCCATATGTTAAAAGTCTCTATAATAGATGTTGCTGTGTTCATCAGTCGATGACTCACCATTTATGAGTGTTTATTTCATTTTTTCATTTGAATTCAATTTTATTTTATGGTTTTAGAAGTAAGTTTTTTAAATTTAAGTATATTTTAAGACTTGAATTTTGATTTTATATAATTATGAGATCATTATTCAAGCTCTTAAATATTACTTGTAATCAGCATTTATAATATAAAATATTGATAATTAAATTTCAGGTGTTTTTTTAGGTATTTTATGACATGTTATGAATTTGGAATTATTTCAATAAAATGTAAGTTAGATATATTTTTAACTAAAAGGAAATAAAATAATCACCAAACACATTTATTTTTTTAAGACACTTAGGCGTATATGGATAAAATTGTTTTTTAAGTTTTTGTAATCTTCTTTCACCAGCTCATTTTCAATAGCCTCTTTGACGATGTAGACGGATTTTGCCATTTTCTGAAATTCTATGAAAATATTATTTTTTTAAAATAAGTTATTAAAATTTACGATTTTCGAATTTTTTTCTTCAATTCTAAAGATGTCGATGGAACTTGTTGAATATCTTCACACAAAGGCGTTTGACTAGAAATATCTGATATGCTGTAAAATATTTTAATTATTTGTAATCAAATGAAAAAATTCTTACATTGTCAGATCTTCAACTTTGCAAAATGGAAGTGTTTCCAAAGAAATATCTGAAAATCTAAAGAAATATTAACTTCAAAAATATTTTATAAATAGATCTTACGATGTTTTGTCGTCCTTTTCTCGAAAACTCAAAGTTGAGTTGTTCGATTCAAAATCCAAATTTTTTTCAGCCATGAATTTTAATAATTTAAATTAATGATATGTTAACAGTATGTTAAATACTTTCTACTTTCGGAATAAAAAAAAGCTATATTAAATTTGCGTGTATTTTATATTATGTGTGCTGTATATAAATTTATTTTTCTGTCACTTTCTCAATTCCTATAATAAAACTTTTAACATTCGGATCATTAAAAATTTGCACACAGGTAAGTTTGTGTGTTCCTATATTATAATTTTATCGATTTTTTAAGATTATAGAAACTTTTATATTCTGGATTTAGGTGTATATGTATATTTTAACCGCTGTAACGCTAAGATGCACATTTAAACATAATTAATAGTCACAAATATCAAATAATGAATTGTTGTAAGTTGATTAATAGTCACATAGAGATTGCGATATTACAATAATTATTTACAAATATATTTTAAAGTGACATAACTTTTATATTTTGCGTGCTTTTTTGAGGGACTTTTTAAATTTTGGGAAAAGTTTGAGTTGGGAAATTTTGGGGAAATTTTGTGTATTCCTTTATAAATCTTCTGTAGTAATTGCATATTCCTAGGAAGCTTCTCAGATTCTTAACACATTTTGGCTTTAAAAAGCTTTAATCGCGTCTAGCGTTGATGGGTCCGTCTGTATTCCATTTTTTTTGATTAGGTGACCTAAAAATTTGACTTCATCTTTAAGGATATGGCACTTTTCAGGGGTTATCCTAAGACTCCCCTTTCCAATTTTATCCAGCACTTCATTTAAAACTTCGTAGTGATAATTGATCGTTTCTGTAAATATCAAAATATTGTCTAGGTATACTGCTGCATATCTCGTACACATTAATACTTTTCCCACCAGTTCCTGAAATGTGCATGGTGCCGCTGCCATTCCAATGGCATTCTGTTAAAACAATATTGACCTGATTTGGTTGAAAACGCCGTTTTTAACTTTGATTCGTGTTCTAGTTTTACTTGATAATATGCATTTCCAAGATCTATCGAACTGAAATATTTTACTCCACCCAATTTATCTAACATCTCTGCTATATTCGGCATAATGAACGCCTGTCTCTCTGTTACTAGGTTTAATTGCCTGAAATCAAGGCATAATCTGATATCTTGCTTTTCTTTCTTCAAGACCCATATTAATGGGGTGTTCCATGGCGAATTACACTTTTTGATAATATTGTTTTCTCATAAGTATATAGTAAAATAAAGCTGTTTTAATCTGTAACATTGATGAAACATTGCTTCATAAAGTTTTCGTGAAGGATCCGATCAATTATAGGACACTTAAGGATATTGAATCAGTTGAATTGAAAGGCTCAGAATACACTTTCTGTTTTGTAAAGTTAAAACCGAATTTAGACAATTTTCTTAAAAGAATTTCTGACAAGTTTGAACTCCATGTTATGAGTTTAGGAAACAGTAATTACGTGAACTATAAGTTATGAAATTAACTCTGA
>CAUHTR010008221.1:0-21368 GCA_959609185.1 Schmidtea polychroa | reverse complement strand
ATAATCACTAAGAATACGATTACTGATGCAATTTTTTATTAATACAATGAATAGATGGAATTTAAATCTGGGTATAAAAAATATAAAATTAATAATAATACCCGTAATAATAATAATAATAATAATAATAATAATAATAATAATATTAATAATAATAATAAATAATAATACTAATTAATAATAATAAATTTATTAAATAAGCATCATCAAAAGAAATAAATTTGTTATTAAATTTCTTGGCTTTCTAAAATAATTTTCTTTTTGATTCATTTTTAAATAAAAAATGGAATAATATATAAATTTGGACTCACAAATTGACATCAAAGAAACTGAGCAATTTAGAATCGATATAATTAAATAATATTCTTAAAATTAATTTTAAAATAAAATAAATAAAATTTTGTTTATTTAATTTGAACAAAAAAAACATGAATCATTGTAGAATCGACAATTTATGACTGTCTATGATGCATATTGGCATTTAAGTTTTTTTTTGGCAAAAAATATTTAACAATTTCCAGTAGATTTAATTAAAACAAAAAAAATGTATATAAATATATGTTTACTGTACATGCTCAGTTTTTTTCTTAGATAAAGTTACTAAAATTATTAAATATTGAATTTTAGATGTTAGAAAAGTAAATATTTTATTTTCATTTTGAACAAAATTACTTGTATATATAAAATGAATATTTCGAATTATTTCATTTAAATTTATTTTGTCAATCCAGACTAAATAGAAATTTTTAATTTTATTTTTGGAAAGAATTTAATAAAACATTTTGATTTTGTGTTTTAGCTAAATTTGTGTTTTATCGGTGGTTCTCTTAATAACCAGTAATTCTGTGCATGGGACTAGATAAGACAATGAATAAGTTGGTATACATTCTCAGTGGTTGATGGTTTGTGAAAGAGGTGATAATCAAGGTTAACCGAGAGTACAAAGTAGTAATAAGCCATAATTATCAGAAAATCAGAAAAAATTCTTAGAAATTTGTTTAGTGTTGGACATCTTATTTGGCCGTCAATTAGCTAGGAAATTGTTTTTATTTGTAAGAGGAAAAGGTTTATATCAAAATGTGATCCCAATGACTTAATTGGTTATAAATCGTTGTTGTTATGACTTTAAGAAATAGGCATAAAATTATAGGTCGAGATTCCAACTCTGTGCGAAAACTTATTTTAGAAGCCATTTAAATGTTTTGGGTAAAAAAATTTCAAATCATTAAGATCTCTTTTTCAAAAGAAGACCCATTTTCAGTCACATTTAAAACTTTGTAAAATTTTGTCTCATTATTATTATTATTATTATTTATATTTTTATTATTAATTATTATTATTATTATAAGATAACGCCAATCAAACATTCTTTTCACGATATATTTCGATTTTTTTCCTGTCATCATCAGGTGGGATATAATGACTAATTAAATTAAGGATTTTAAACAAATTTATTAATTATATATAAAAAATTTTTTTATTTTATAAAAACATTTAACTATTTTTAAAAAATTATACTTAAATTAATATATTATTTTTTTTAAAATTTAGCATTTAAATTTAATTTAATAATTTAAAAATTTTTATTAATTATTTAATTTAATACAACAATCAATACATACAATATAAAAAGACCTATTTAAAAACTTATTTAGAAACACTCAAACACAAGTATTTACTGCATTCTGCACATTAATTTTCGGATTCAATGATTTTATCAACGACTCACAAATCACACGTTCCCAATAATTATCGAAATTTTTTAATAAAATTTTAAAATCAGACATACCTATTTTAATCTTACAGCCCTTATTGTGCTCACCAATATGGGTCAAAGCCTTCGGTCTACAATGTTCTCGAGCTCGAATACAGAGATGACGGGAATTCTCTCCAATGTATGTGGCATTACACCCATTACATGTAAACTGATAAACGAGATCGGAACATCTATTGATCTATTGGCGTTATCTTATAATTAAATCATTGCCATGTATGTTTAACTATTTATTATTATTATTATTATTATTATTATTATTATTATTATTATATCTTGAGCATCATGACCTTACTTCAAAGAATACCCATTGTTGGTAGTAACTAAATATTACGCATGCATATAAAATGGTATATTGCATAATGATATACGCACACCGGCATATTGCTATGTTGTAGGCTATATGATTAAAATTGTTTAATTATTTATAACTCACATAGAGGTTTTGCAGAGGTCTCCCACACATCCATTAAGATACCCGGTATACAAAACTCTAAATAAATGGATAAAGACGATACCCCAACCCTCATAATATTAAAATATAAAAATCAGATTCTTATTTTCAGTTCTTCTAAGGTTGTTCGTCATCACAAATAGATTTAACTAAATTTAAATTTCATTAAAGATAATTTTTAATATTTAGTTAATTACAAAACCTATAAAATTAAAGTTTAATACTTGCAGTTTTAGTAAAATTTAATTGATTACATTGAAAATAAATTTACATTAGTTTAATTTTTGTCATAAATATTTATCTTTAAATTTAACTTCAAAATAAATAAAACAAACATCTTAAATGAACCTAAAATAAAAAATTAATTATTTAAAATATTAAAACAAAACTCTTACTTTATAAATTAATTTTATATTAAATTAAAAACTTTAGAATTAAAATTTAATTTAATTTAAGCGAAACTTAAATTTTAACTTTATATTAACTTTATACTTTTCAAATTGGGTCCATCGCATTATTCAAATCAATTTTATAATTATACTAATAAACCAGCTTTAATTATCTTTGAATTGAATATCTTCAAATGCATCGAAGATTCGTGCTTGGTGGTTATTGATAAGTATTTTTTCACTGCAATTTAATTTCTTGTTGATTCTATTTAGAATATTATTGATTGAAGTTGCATCTTCCTTAGTCATAGTTCCAAGTAGACTTGAATATTGCCTTACACTCAACTTGACTGGATTGTGTAGCAAGTGTTCGATTTCATTGACCAAAGAAAAACATTTTATGATTGAAATATATCTGAGGTTATACTTTAATATCTTTCTTCCATTTTTTATCTTGATTTATCATCATCACTTATTTTCTTTAGTTAACTAGATTGATTAAAAAGATTGATTGCATGTTTAAAATTATGATGTTTCATTTTACATCATTATTTATGGTAGTAGGTGAGTGTATCAAAAAACACCAGGGATAGAAAATGAACCAATCATAATTATGCATTTGCAGTGCATCTGATATGAAATCAATCCAGGGATAATAAAAAATATTAGAACTCTTCTTCGATTATTGATTTTATTTTATTGATAACCTGATCGACAAATTCATGATAATGGTTTTTTATTTTCAGTATAATTAATTTAATACTTGAAAATATGTTCACACACTTGGAATTATATTTTGTATACCTTAAAGTCGAAAATATTTCAGGTTCATAAACACGCTTGAATAAACTGACAAAGAAAGCAATGTCTGCAGTTATTGAAATTGATTGTATTTCTGCATCATGAAATTTGAATGGTAAATCTCCTGACTTGAGAAGTTCCTTACAATCCATTATCCGGCACATAACCAACTTCAAAATTATAATCAAATATTTGCTGTGTCGATCCACAATTTGGAGCTATTAATTAAGGACTTGGTGTATTTGAATAGATCCAGTTACGTTGGTCAATCTGTACTGGATATATCTAAACTTAGGACGTATCAGCTGCAGTATGAAGAGTTACAAAAATATTGTAACGAGTTAGTAGGTAGTTAGGAGCCCCCTGCCACAATTACCCACCAATACAAAGCCCAAGATTTTCAAACTGTAGTGAGGAGCTCTCGATGGAACCTGAGAATTTCAATAGAAAAAAAGGTTTACACTAAAAAAGCATGGATTTTTCAAAATACAATTAAGGTGGGTCTCCTTGGTACTGAGAATTTCAATACAAAAAAAGGGTCTTCACTAAAAAAGTGTATAAATATGTAAATAGGATAAATAGGTAAATTAAGAATAATTAAGTAAATTATAGGCCTAAAAATTGAATTATGGTCTAAAATTTTAAATTAAAGTAAATTAAGGTTCAGATTTTTGAAATAAAGTAATTCAAGGGTTCAAATAAGTAATTTAAGGTTCAAATTTTTAAATTTAAGTAATCAATGGATTCAAATAAGTTAATTATGGTCCAAATTTTTGAATTAAAGTAAATTATGGTCTAAATAAGTTAATCAAAGTTCAAATTTTTAAATTAAAGTAATTAATGGTCTAAAATTTTGAATTATAGTAAATTAAGGTTCTAAAAAATTAAATTAAAGTTAATTAAGGTTCAAATTTTTAAATTAAGTAATCAATGGTCTAAATTTTAAATTATAGTTAAATAAGTAAATTAAGTAATTAAAATAAGATTTTAAAATTTATTAACAAAAAGTTAGAATAATAGTAGGTGTTTGAGAACTGAAATTTTTTAATGAAAATTTTTAAGAAATATATTTTTAGTCAATTTTTAGTAGAAATTTTTATGAAATATTTTTCAATGTTAATTTTAGATGGAAATCTTTGTCAATTA
Organism: Schmidtea polychroa; assembly: GCA_959609185.1. NCBI lineage: Eukaryota > Metazoa > Platyhelminthes > Tricladida > Dugesiidae > Schmidtea > Schmidtea polychroa. The sequence goes on along the minus strand of CAUHTR010008221.1, from coordinate 16,804 downwards.
ATTATTCATCACATGATATGTAATATAGGTTATGTAAATATAGGTTATATTCGGTTGTTAGGTAAATTATGTTGTAAAATTTTAAATTAAATAATCAAGGATAAATAGGTAAATTAAGGATAAATAAGTAAATTAAAGTAATATTTGGTAAACAAAAGTTAAATTAAGTAAATAAATGGTTAAATTAAAGTAAATTAAAGCCCAAATTTTTAAATTAAGTAACCAATGGTCTATTAATTTTTAAATAAGTAAATTAAAATAATAATTTTTAAATAAAAGTAAATTAAAGTAATAGTTTATTAACAAAAAGTTTGAATAACCAACGGCTTCTGAGAAATAAAGTTTTTTAAGTTAATTTTCAAAGACAAATTTAAATGGAATAATTTTTAAAGTTAATTTTTAATTAAATTGTTAATGAAAATTTTTTTTAAGTTAATTTAAATGTAAATTGTTTAAGATAATTTTTAATGGTAATTTTAATGGAAATTTTAATGAAATAATTTTTAAAGTTAATTTTAGATGGAAAATTTTATGAAATATTTTTTTTTAAAGTTAATTTTAAATACAAATTTCATTGAAATATTTTTCAAAGTCAAATGAAAAATTTAATTGAATAATAATAATAATAATAATAATAATAATAATAATAATAATAATAATAATAATAATAATAATAATAATAATAATAATAATAATAATAATAATATTATTATTAATAATTCAACAATCAGATACCAAAAACATTTCAGGTATTTACAACTAGATACCAAGTACTTACAACCAGCTACCAAGTACCATGTACTATCAGCCAAGTAAAAACATCCAAGTACTAACAAACAACTAAGTATTCTTTATTGTATTTAATCAAATGATTTTTAATTTAATTTTTTTATTAGTCTTCAAAAATATATTTTAATTATAATCAATAGATAAACCTTTTCTAAGTGTCTAAATTTAACAAAAATCATGATTTTCAACAAAAAATGAATAATCGTCAACTCAGCTACTTTAAAACACCCCGTGGAATTCAAAATAATTTAAATAAAATTACAATGAAAGACTAGAATTCTAATTCTAATTTACAAAACATTCTTCTTTTAATTGATTACTACTGACTTAATATTCTAAAGTAAAAATCGCATTAAATGAATAGTTATTGTTGATTCATTTTATTATATATATACTCGAAGTTTATCCGACAAGATGTTTTGACCCCCTAAGGGTACTGGTCATAGGAGTATTAGTCGTAAGTGTAATGGTCGTAATTAAGTAATAGCCCATAATTTACTATAATTCAAAAATCTGAACCTTAATTTACTTTAATTTAAAATTTTAGACCATAATTCAATTTTTAGGCCTATAATTTACTTAATTATTCTTAATTTACCTATTTATCCTTGTATTACTTAATTTACCACGCTTTTTAAGTGAAGACCCTTTTTTGTATTGAAATTCTCAGGACCAAGGAGACCCACCTTAATTGTATTTTGAAAAATCCATGCTTTTTAGTGTAAACCTTTTTTCTATTGAAATTCTCAGGTTCCATCGAGAGCTCCACACTATAGACTGAAAATCTTGGCATTTTTTCTATCTAAATGTATTGAAAAAACATGTGGAGCTTACTGCCACAATTACGTAATCAAAAAAGCAAAATCAAAGAGTTGCCAGGGGGCTCCTAACTACCTACTTGAGTTCAACTCCGAAATTGCTGGGGATCAAACATTCTAAAATAATTACGTTCACAATTCATAGAAACATATTATGATTTAAGTTTTTGGTATTCTTTAAAAACCAAATTTAATCCACTGATACTTTGTCAATTCCTGATAAATATGACTGGAGTTGGTTAAAGTGATTTAATGCTTTTTGCTAATTTTCTTTTCATAAATTTCATTATCCCTTTTTAATTTTTTTTGGTGGAATCATTCAAATTTTCTTCAAAATCTACTGAAAAGGTTTCCTTCCATCTTTAAATTCAGATATAATTTATCATTTTCGTCCATTCCATCAGTTACATCATTTTTCTATATGTTTATTTATCTACATCAATCCTATCAAATTCTATTAAATTTGTCTTTTCTGATCCATATTTAATTATATGACAAGAGATGTCTTCCCAGCGTATTTAATATAAATAATAGCTTTCCTTATGTCTACTGCTTTCAAATATGTTTTGTGGGGTCTTTAGGGAAGTCGTTTGATAGTTTTTATGAGTAAGTTATGAGTAATATAACGGGTTATTCAAGTATTTAAAATTTCACGCTTTGTCGTTTAATCAGTAAAATTATTTATTTTTTTGTTCACTTTGGTCAGAATTAGATTGTTTTCAAAACTTTGTGAAATAACACTTGAAAAGGCATTGCTGAAATTTTGTGTTACAATTAAATTATTGTCATAGTGAAATGAAATGCTTTATGGTTTTATAAATTCTCCCTCACTTTGCATAGATCCATTTTACTCTATTTATACTGACTTGACGCCTGATTTACCATTAAGATATGCTATGAGTTGTATTTTAGAAACTATGATAGTTTGTAATTGAACGGTCACGAAATGAAGCTCTACTTTGGCATACGCATTTTTTGGAAATGTAACATCAAATCTTGCAAAAAGAAAATCAACATGCGCGATGGAAACTGGTTCGTGGACACTTGCTTGCCATTCGTCACAGTCGTTTGCTTCTTTTACGATTGGGCCAAAGAACTGACTTCAATCAAGTGGTTCATCTCATTTCAAGTATGATAAAATTTGACTTAGTATCTTGAAATTACCCGAGAATATATTAAGCATTTGTATATTAAGTTTATGTGATTAAATTTTGGTATAATATTTTTAATATCAAAATTTTCAAGCATCTATATTAATCAACATTGTCATTTAAATACATTTAAAATTTTCAGAAATTATTACTTAAAATTAAAATAAACATGCATCATTTTATTTTAAATAAAAGAAAAACTATAAGATATTTTCTAATAAATAATTATAGCTGCCATTTTTTCCAAATCAAAGTTTGTTTCATAGAAAATTTCTTCATTTTCAAAGAACCAATCAAAATCATTCTTAGACAAGTTGAAGTTGTCTAACTGGAAAATTTTAGCATGTGTTATATGAGGATTTAAAGAATTATTTCATAACAATTCCTCATAAATTATTCTCTTAATAGTTATTTAAATAGTTATAGACATTTAATAAATTTTTAAAATTTGTTGTTCCTTTTGCAAAATAAAATAACTCAAATCTGTCACACTTCTGTGTTCTTGAAAGCTTGTGCTGATTTTATGAGAAGTCTTTCCATGCTATATTTATAAATCCGACTGAGGATATTTATTCAAGAGAATGTTTATGATTTTTAATTCATTATTAAAACAATTAATAAATTTGTGATAATATTTATTTATATAGTAATAATTATTCTCTTGTCAAAATAGCTTTATGAAACTTACATTTTTTTTAATTTTTAAAAAGTAAACTAATTTTATTTTAAAGTTTAAAATATATAAAAATATTTTAAATTAAATTATTTCTCATTACATTCTAATTATTTTTTCCCGTCGATTATTTTAAATTTGATTTAATTGTTAATTTTTATTTAATTTTAATTTTTTTTTAAATTTTTCTGTAGAATAAATAATTTCTCCTTAAAATTTTGATATCTATTTTACGAAATTAAAAAAGGTTTTTTAAAAATGATTTTATTGAAATTGTATTATTTCTAAGATTTAAAAACTTTCGAATCTTTTATTATTTCAATAAACAAATTTGATGCAAGGAAAATGCAGTTTTTGTTCATGTGTAAGTTTTGCTTTAATCATTATATGATAAATCTCATTAATAATAACCAAAATTATTTTGTATTTACTTTTACTAATTTTACAAAAACATAGATCCATAGTACAAATCCAACTGCTCAAAATTTCAACCAAGTTTCTGATAAGTATAATGTAAATATGTGTACAGTCATTTGGTGGTTTCAAATGTTTTGGAAAGGAGAAATCAACCTTGAAAACAGGAAAGGTCGAAACAGACTCTCTGTGGTTACCGATGACCAAGTCGATGATCGAAGTTAAAAACTCGGATCATCGTGAAAAAAGTGAAAGAAACGTGCGTTGATTATTCCAACGTTGTTCATCATTTGAAACTGATCGGACAGGATAAAGAACCTCGTCAAGATAGTACCATTTGAATTGAACCAAAATCAAATTAATGGGCGTTATTAGGTCTGCACCGCACTTAAAATAAGCTTTTGTGCAAATTAATAAATAATTTATAACTTTGACAAATAAATTTTTTCAAGATATGAATTTTCGAAATTATGAATTATTTTTGGATTTTTTTTTATTTAAAGTAAGTTTGCCAATTTACAAATTATATATTATTCGCCATATATTTTCATTTTTAATTTTTTTGGGGGAAAATTGGCGAATATTGATAAAATATTGTTTGGATATTCTTATAGTTTCTATTAAGTATATCTCTCCAAATTTGTTTATTTTAGAGGAAAATGAACTTTCAGATATTAATAATACCCTTTCAAAATGAAATTAATCTTCATTATATATTGTTTAATGTCGTTAATTTTTAGACAACTCACAGATTAGTAAAATTGAATTTAGTAAAATTTTTGGCATTAAATTCTAAATTTTTATCTGTCATTTATTTTTTTTTAACATTTCACACAATAGTTACGGATATCTATAGTTTGCGTGTACATTTTAATATTTATTGTATATGTGTGTTAAATTTATTTGTTCTACCGCTTTTTCAATTTCTATACATTTTCTCGAGCTGTAAATATTTTTTCTATTGAATTTCACATAAATATCTGTTTCGACTATAACTTGGCAACTTAAACCTTAAAATATATTTTTCACATTTTTACAAATGTTTCACGATAAAAATCTAATTCTGTTATAAACAGTTTAACAGATTTCAGTTATATTTGAAGTAGGTAAACATATATTTCAGCTATTCTGAAAATAAACAGAGATACCTGAAAACAAATGCTTTCATTACAGTGAGCATGATTGAATTAACAAAGAAAGTTTAAAGAAATTAGTGAAACAAATTTTTGTTACATTTCCTATAATAAAGAAATTCTCGTGTTTAGAGAGTCAATTAATATTTAGGAATCAAAAAACAATTGATATAGAGTCTATATTATAGACCAATCTTATATACTACCAATAAAATTTATTTAATCAATTAATTAAAAAATAATAATAATAACCATAAATATAGTGAATGCTAGTAATAATATTATTATTGTAAAAATAACAATATTATTTTTTATTAAAAAACATAATATCAAAAATTAAAATTAATTGCGTTAACTGTTTGTTTTATTTTGTGGTTATTTATGAAAATTAAATTAAGCTGTTTTGTTGATAATTCTAGTTAAAACGGCTTTAAGTAAACTGTTGAAATAATGATTAACATTGTCACCTATCAAATACAAATACGACATTTGAAAAACAGAAAAATCTCCATTTGAGTAAGCGGGAAATAATTATTCAATGAAATATTTTATTAAAAAAAGAAAGATACCCGAGACCTTTTATTCCATTAATTAATTTCATTTTACTAATAATTACAATTGACATCTGTGTATATTTTATTTGCTTTTACCAATATAATATCCTACATTGTGAACTATCTAATTTCGACGAAATATCTCGCGATTCACTCGACAATTTATTTGTTATTTAGTGAAATTTTTATTTATATCATAATTGACTTAAATAAACAAATTTCAAATACGACTGACAAGGCCGGTTAGCAATTGCCCACCCCCCTCGTAGATGAGATAAATAAATAATGGAATTATAATTATAATTATTATTAATATAAAATGAAATTTTTTCATCACTTATAATGACTTTTATCAATGTCAATTACTAACATTGTTTGAAAATGAGCTTTTTAATTTGTAAATTCTTGTAACTTTTATTGTTTATTTTTAATTTTTTTTTAAATTTGTAAGTTTTTTAATCTAAATATAATGATTTTTAATTTATCTTTCATAAAAATTATTTCATTTTTATTAGGCTTCATGCAAATCGTGTTCTTAATAAGTGCCAAAATTAATTATGTAATTCTTCAGTTGTAAAAATTTGTTTTAATTTTATAAGTAAGAATTTAAATCTTTTTAGCCTTATTCATTGAAATTTAATCTAAATATTTTTTAATGATTTCAATGAAGAAATTTAAAAGAATAAATTCAACTAATAATTTTGAATTTATTTAAAAAATGACTTGATTTAAACAAGTTTAATGTGTCTGTTTTTAAAAAATAAAATATATATTTATTAAATTGTATTTCATACACGCTGTAAATTTTGTCATTTAATGACCAAAACATATTTTATCATTCGCGAAAATTAAAAATATAATTAAATATACTTAAATGTCTATTTTCTCTTAAACCAAATGATTATTTTGATTTATTAGAAAGACCTATGGTTTTTATTGTGAAATATTAATTTCTCTATTTTAAACAAAACAATATTTTATGTCAAAATTTGAAATAAAACGAAGCGAGATTTTTATTTTTAGAATATCTTTATAAATAAAATTCCAAACTTTATACTTTTCTTGATGGAATTTTTAAAATATTTAAAATACAACATGTCAATTCAATTATTTGATTAAATATTTATTGTTCATTTTAAATAAATAAATTATTTTTAAATATTTCAAAAATTAAATTTAATAATCATTATTTAAATTCACATTATAAAAGCTTTAGAAATTTTAAACAATTAAATGATAATTGTTTATGGACAAAATTTTATGTTTGTTATGGATTTTTCTTATTTTCTACCATTTATTTATTTTAATTAAAAATTTCAATAATTATTGGGAACGTGTAATTTGTGAAGCGTTATTGATAAAGTCTTTGTGTCCAAAAAATAACGTGCAAAATGCAGTGAATACTTGTTTTTAAATGGTTTCTTTACAAATGATATATATGGATTGTTGTTGTTTAATTAAATAATCATTAAATTATTAATTTAGATAACTTTACATTTCAATATTTTAAAAATTAATGTTTTCCTAATTGCTACAATTTAAAAATGATTTATTATTTAAATTAAATTTTTACAATTTTTTAAGAATAAAATATTGTTATTAAAATTTTAAAATAATTAATATAAGTAATAATATAAGTAATAAAACAGATGATGACAGGAAGGCAGTCGAAATATATTATAAATATATTATAATGTTTGAGTTCCACTTTCTTATAATTAAATCGCTGCCATGTATGTTTAACTATTAATTAAATGATAATTTAAGCCTTTTGCTGTGAAGTATATATATTTAATAAAATGAAAGAATTTTCAACAATAAAAAATTATCATTTAGATGTTTAACATTTAATTAATGCGCCTACCAAGAAATCATGAATTTAAGCTTTAGAAATTATAATCAAATACTAGATTGTATTGGATGGGATTTGTTTATGAGCAAATTTTTTATTTGTTGTTTTTTTCTTTTTTCAACTATTTATTTATTTTAATCAAATATTTAATTAATGCGGCTTAAATTAAATATTTATCGTGCAAATTTGATTAAATTAGGATAATTTTAATTATGGATGTCATAAATACAAAAACGCATAGCAGCTAATAATACACAAGCTTCAAACTATTTACTTAATTAACTAATTTTATTATTAAATTACTTGTAATTAACTGAATATTGGATGTTAGTTATAAAATTTTTATTAAAATAATTCATGTTTCGGGCGACATATTAATCACCAACATCGGACTTTATTGTCTATATTTGCTTATTAAAAAAGCAATTTAGTGAACATAAAATGTTTCTATAATTTACTTATGGAATGAATTTAAATTTATTATTAATTAGAAAATTAAAAATTATTTTACAAAAGTAAAATTAATGAGGCCATTTGGTGATTTCATAAAAAGAATTTTGTTTTACTGTTTTGGCGTAAATTTCAACAGTTTAATTGATGGCAAGCAGATCTGAAATAATTTTTAATTTAGCCTTAAATAGTTTCATACTAATTCTCTTTAAAATTTTCTAAATAATATAATAATGATTAGAATTAATTTCTTTATAATTTAATGAAGTAAAAGCAAATGTTTACTCAATGTCAACTCAATATGTTTTAAACAATCAATGATTTTTAAAAGCAAATTTATAAAATTAATGACTTTAATCGGGCTTGACCTTAAACTTTTGGGCGAATGTAAGAAACAGTAGTGATTGTTGATGTGTACCTTTTTGCACTTACACAATCACGTGAACCTGGTAAATGTTCTTCGGAAATATAATTTTTTGTGATAATAATTTATAATTTACCAATGTAAAAGCAATAGAAACAACCAATTTTGTAAAGTGTCATCTTTAATTTCAAAAGAATTAGATTAGGATAGAAATAGATTTGATTCATTAGATTTATTATTATTAGTACGAACGCAATCAAACAAAATTATACATTTTAATTTTAAGAAAATATTTTGTTTATTCAAACAATTAAAAAATGTTAAATTACGATTTGGAGTCGCTTGCACTTTTTTCAAAGTTTGTAAATTTTTACGATTATTATTTCCAGTTACAAATTTATTTTAAAGCACGGATATTTCATTTATTTCTATTTTTGGTCAAATATTCTTGTTGATAAGAGTTTGAAGACTGTAATTAAATATAAAGTTAGTAGAAAAAAAAATAATTAGAAAAGAATGAATTAATGACATAGGAAAAATTGAAATAGAATTTTCATGAAAAGAAAATAATAATTTAAAATTTTTAAAAATAAAATTACTAAAAAATTGAAATTTTCTCTGAAGTTTGATTTCAGGAATTATTTAAAATATTTTTCTTTCTTTTTTAACATAATGCAAAATAGCTGGATGATTTTCAGAAAATGGTGAAATCTGTCAGTTGCATTGAAAACCAAATTCATAAGTTCAATTATTATTTTATTAAATTTTATAAACTTAATATCCTTACAATTTTAGCGATAATGAAATTATTATTATTATTATTATTATTATTATTATTATTATTATTATTATTATTATTATTATTATTATTATTATTATTATTATTATTATTATTATTATTATTATTATTATTATTATTATTATTATTATTATTATTATTATCGTAATATTTTTATTATTATTAAAACCAATAAATAGTCAAAAATATTGTCAAATATATAAAAATTAAATTATTTGTTATTTATTGGTTCTGAATTGATTCAATAAATTAATACTATAATTCTCAGAAGCAGAGATCTGTATTTCTTGTAAGTAGTATGAGTAAACTTTATGCGGAAAATAATGTCAAATGAAACATATTTAATTAGTGAATTGAATATTATAAGTTTAAACAAATGAAGGAAAACACAGAATTTTAATCCCGATATTCAATCTGTTTTAGTAAAGGAAATTCAATATCCTTTTTCATCAACCGTATTTTATTATATAATATTTCACTTTATTATATTATAAATTATTAAGTAGTTTTTTTGTCATTTGAGTTTTTAATAATAAAAAATAGACGAAAAAGAATTTTATCAAAAACCTGCTGAAATTACAATTGATTGTATCCAATCACATTTCACCCGCTGGGAATCTTTACATTAATTTATTTGTGAAGAATTAATGGCCAAATGAGTTCCTTTACAATTGTAGGCTTTATTTAATGAGGAAAACAATAATTTATTATCTCTCATTCATTATCAATTTTAATTTGTTATTTAAAGTGAGAAAAAGCATTTGAACATAATTTAATTATTTTGTTAATACTTTGAATCGTTGTGATCTTTAATAAAATGAGTAAAATTCACTATTTTAGCTCCTGAGTTCAGCATATATCTTTATTTGTTGTATATATATATATAATAAAATCATTATTTTTAACTATTTCTTTATATAAACTTTTGTCCGTAAATTTCTGTTTATTTTGAATTTATTTATCCTTATTTATATTAAATAAAATGATAAGATGTTAGCTTTGATATTTAAATTAAATTTGATCCATTTTAAATGTTGTCAGTTTTTTAAATTCTCATTCTTTTTTACTCTGTAGTCAATATTTCATTCATTAAACTAAATATTACTGCCTGCCAAATTCAAATTTGTTTTTTCAGTCACGCAATGACTGATCAAATACTTTAAACGATTATTGAGATTGGTTAATTAATTAATTAATTTCTTTTTTCACTCTTATCCCATTTAACACTAGAACTATCAGACCAGTCAAAATGACTGGTTTTACTTTTTATCATTAAATCATCATAAATATTTTATTTATTTTTATGAATTATGCTATGACTTTTCTAGTGATACATATATGTTTATTATAATGGCGTTTATTTTGTGTTTGCTTAATTATAGAAAATGTTTTTATACTTTGGTTATTTATACCAACACTAGTCAAAATGAGTAGTTTTTTTGGTAGGTCAGGATTCGTATCAAGTTATTTCATTCGTTTTTAACTTTCAATTTGATTTTCATTTAATTTTATGCATTTGTATAAAATCTCAATAAATGATTTTACTGTTTTTTTCAAAATACTTATTAAATAATATTTTAAATACAGGGTTATTCTAAAATATATTTAAAATTATCTAGAAATATATTTAAAATTATCTAACAATATATTTAGAATTATCTGACAATGTATTTAAAATTATCTAACAATATATTTAAAATTATCTAACAATATATTTAAAATTATTCAACAATATATTTAAAATTATTCAACATTATATTAGAAGTTATTCAACATTATATTAGAAGTTATTCCGCAATGTATTTAAAATATTTCAAAATTTAATTTAAAATTATCCAACAATATATTTAAAATTTTTAAAATATTTAGGAAATATTTTTATTACCTTTAAAAAACACTTTGTCAGCCATATAATTAAAAATCGATATCTAAGAAATAAATTATTTATTTTATAGGATTTAAAAATTATTTTTTTGTATTCATGTTTAGTGACGAATACGATTTTTTTGAAAACGATTTAAAGGAAAATTCCGCACCGAATGCCAGAAAAAAGCGAAGCAGCCTAACTCTTGATATGCTTAAGAGCATAAGAAAATATTTAGAGAAGAATATTTCTGTAAGCGAGAAAAGTACCTTACAATGTGCATATAATATCATTAAAAATATTTATGATAATATGAGTGACGAGGAAATACTTGAAAAGAAAAATGGACGAAAGAAAGAAAATAAAACTGAAGTTAAAAATCAAATATCCCAGTTTTTTTGCTACATGATGCTTCTTTTACACAAACGGAAATGTCACATAAATTAAATGAATTAAATTATAGTGTTTCTCAAAGTGGGTTATCAAAGATTTTAAAAGAAATGAACTTTACAAGAAAGAGACTTGTAAGAATTTCTGAAGAAAAGAATTCCATAAAAAAACATTGATCTAAGACAAATGTATGCACGAGAAATTCAGTTTATTACAGACTCTAATTCAGTTTTTCTTGATGAAACTGGTGCAAATTTGCACCAAACACGAAACTATGGGTATTCACCCAAAAATGTAAAAGCATACAAAAATGTGAAGGGTAACAGAGGAATGAATATTAGTTGCATGGTTGTAATTAAGAACTCAAGAATTTTAGAATTTAAAATTAAGGATGGCGCGTTTGATGGCGAGAGCTTCATTGAATTTGTAACTTTATTTTTGATTCCTCATTTTAGAAATAATACAAATGATGTTCTCATTATGGAAAATTGTAGGTTTCATCACCGAAGAGATGTGATAAATCTTTTAATAACAAATAATATCAATTACAAATTTCTTCCGGCTTATTCTCCGCAGGTCAACCCAATTGAAGAATATTTCAGCCTTTTTAAATCTTCCTTAGCTTCAATACACCCGATGCCTAAAAACAGAGACGAACTCAAAATAAGAATAAATAATGTTTTAAGCAATGAAAGAATTGAGTTTATTGGGTGGTTTTCTCATATGAGAAAATATTTGGAAAAGGCTTTAGCGCGACAAGAATTTATCTGATATGAATAAATCAACTAGTTCAAATTATATCTTAAAAAATAAAAAAATTATTTTGTAATTATTTAAGTTTTAGTTTTCTAAATTATCATAGAGAATATTTTTTGTTTTTTTTATACTTATTTTAAACAGATTTTTAGATAATTTTAAATATATTGTTGAATAATTTTAAATATATTGTTGGATAATTTTAAATATATTGTTGAATAATTTTAAATATATTGTTGGGTAATTTTAAATATATTGTTGGATAATTTTAAATATATTGTTGAATAATTTTAAATATATTGTTGGGTAATTTTAAATATATTGTTGGATAATTTTAAATATATTGTTGAATAATTTTAAATATATTGTTATCGTCATTGAATAATAATAATAATAATAATAATAATAATAATAATAATAATAATAATAATAATAATAATAATAATAATAATAATAATAATAATGATAGACCTAAAATTAACTGTTAATGATAAAAGTAATCATCTGTAAAACAAACGTTCGAAAACAATAAAAATTAGGTATTGTTAAATTTTAAATTTTGACGGTCGACCTCAATGAATATAAAACAGATTTGAAATGTAAGAATATGTTAAGATTAAAATTTTTAATATAGATAATTTTATATAGTATTTCAGGATGAAGATATTCTATCAACATTTAAAAACAATGTTTAAATATAATTTAAGCGTTTCAATATTAATTTTGTTTGTGAAATGTTTTAAGTTTCAAATTATTTTCAAAATTAAAAAAGAGAACTTTATCCTCTTATTTCCCAATGGTTTCCGATCTGACCATTTTTCAAAGAGAGAACCTGTAAATATTTGTTCAGGAAATAAATATTAATTTGTTATGTGAAATGGAATTTTCTATTTAAATTCTAATGTTTTCAATGAGATTAAGGTAATCTTTGTTGTTTTCATATTAAATTAGTAAGAATATCTTTTATTGCAAATTGTTTCTTGTTGAATATTTGCAAATTCACCTGGAACGAATTGTGACATTCAGTATTAGCTGATTAAGAGGATTTTCCTTTGATGGGAATTTTTTGTTTGTGGCATTTGGATGGGGAGAGGGGTGTAATATTTATTTCAGCTAGTCTAGACTTCCTAAATTTGGTGACCTTGTGAAATAATAATAGAGACGAAATTTATACAATCAAAGTCATTCAATAAAACAAAATTTTAAAATTCCAATAAACAATCTGGATAAATCAGACCTAAATGATACAATATTGTTACAAACTATTTGCTAATATTGCATTTATATTTTATAAAACATATTTATAAAAGAAAATAGTATTTAATATATGATTTTAAACATTAATTTTATAGTAACTTTGTTTTATTTTTTATTATTCTATAAATGAAACATTTTTGTTGCAATTTGCAAATCATGAAATGTTTTCTTTTCTCCATCTCTTCATGGTTTATCCCTTTATTAAATGTGGCAGCTCATTTTGTATATCAATTGTAACAACTGTTAAAGGAGAATTGGGAATTATTGGCATAGATCTTTTCTCATTATTTTAATTTTAGAATAATTTGGGATGTTTGTTTCATGTTGATTATTGTTAATGTTATGAAATAATTGATATTTATGCGATAATATTGCAACGATAAAAACAAATAATTGAATTTTTTTTAAAGCAAATAATTTGAAATGCAATTGTAAATAAAACAAATTTACATTTTAAATTAATTTTTTTAATAATAAGCATTTTTTTAATATTTTGAACATATATATATATATATATATATATATATATATATATACCCAACTCTTTTTTTACACGGTAGATACATTCGAACGAAAATCGTGTAAAAAAAGACATGTTAACCATAGTAAAATTGAGGATGTGTTCTACAATTATAGAAAACCGTGTAAAATAAAATCGGCATTAAATACCTGGTCTGGCGTATAGCAACCGTGTTCAATTATTTTTATGAATTTTTCTGGAAAACTCTTTGCAGCATTTTCATCTGCTGATGCTACTTCTCCTTTTATTTTTACAGTATGAAATCCTTGCCTTTTTAGGAATCCTTTCAGCCATCCTTCACTTGCATTAAATGTCATTGTCTTCATTGCATTGACACTTGTTGGTGGCTCCAATTCCCGAAGTCGTTTGTATATTCTAAGGGCCTTTTCCTTTATAATTTTTCCATCTATAGGTATTTTTTTCTGTAGCAAATCCTCTATCCAAACCACTAAACTTTTTTCCATTTTTTCCGAGATAATATTTCGGCTATATGACGATGCTTTGGAACTGATGTTCGATCCAGAAATTACTGATCGTCGAATGGAATCCTCGCTTTTTTTATGGTTCTGATAGTCGCTTCACTTAAACTAAAATCTTTTCCAACAGATGTGGGACCTACGCCTCTCTCAAGACTGTCTAAGATTTTTATTTTAGTTTCCAAAGAAATCGCTTGTCGCTTCCGATTATTTTTCGTTGGTTTAGGCATCTTATTATTCGGCTATAATAAAAATTGAAATAAAAACACTTAATAAAAAATGTTTAATCTAAAAAAAAATAACATTACCAGTTTATTAAAATTTCTTTTAGTAAAATAAAAAATAACTAAAAAATTTAAAATTTAAAAAAAATAACATTACCAGTTTATTAACACTTCCTTATGTAAGTAAAAATTTCTAAAAATATATTTGTCAAAATAACAATAAAAAAAAAATTAAAACATAAATTTATTTTTGGAAATAGGTTAAACCGAATATTTCGTGTAAAAAAAGAAGATTTGTTCCTTTTTTGTGGACCGTGTTATTTCAAAATCGTGTATAAAAAGACCGTGTAAAAAAAGAGTTGGGTGTATATATATATATATATATATATATATATATATATTCGATTTAAAAATAATTCAGGTACTTTTTAATTTATTCGAATAATTTATTTGATATTCTTGTAATATATTTATCAATATATTTCTTCTATTTTTTAAAATTTATAATATATTGGTGATAATATTATAGTTATTTTAAGAAACCTGGTTGAACATCTATGCCCTCTTCTTCAATCTCTGGATACGAATTTGGTTCATGAATAACTAGTTTCAATCCTTCGCCTCTTTCTAAAATATCCATAAGAAATGAATTCTTTAATTCGTGAATATCTGCAGCGGGTGTCAAAGAAACAAGAATTATTAAAGACGTTATTGTATTTTGAGAATAATTTGATGTCTGTTGAATTGTGTAGCAATTGAAAAACTTTTGGTGAGAGAATACGATCTTTTCGACCACTTTATCTTTTTCAGTTTCACAATTTTCTGTTATTATAATGTTACCATCGGTGAAAATTGCGCAATATTTTCAACATTTCTTCACCATGGCTGATTTTTAATGCGTAATCATAATCTATATTCATGTAATAGTTCTCGATTTTGTCATGGAACATCAATAGACTCAATTCGTATAGATCGTTGGTGGTATTAACATCATCAATGGCAACCTGTTTGAGTCGTTCTCTAAATATTTCTGGATTCAGTGCTTTGGGTTTCTTCCACAAAGAATTTGCTTTAAGTGAAAATGGATTATGAGAACAAAGTGTAATAGCGGGAAATTCAGAATTGTCATCAAACTTCGTTCGGACGTGCCAAGCTGTGTAATAGTTCAGATAATCTTTTATTAACAGACCGGTCACCAAAAACAAAAGTGATGTCATGCAGAAAACAAATGCAATCCAAAGAACTTTTAAGAACAATGTCGGTGCTTTGGTAATTTTATGCATGCCTCTAATTGAAGAAATTTCACAAAACAAATTAAAAGCATTTTTGTCAATGACAAGGACATTTGATTCAGATTTTCTACTTTCCGGCTTGATTTTTTCCTTTTCGGTAGAATTCATTTTACCAAAAATTTCACTTAATTTTTCTAAGCAAATCTTTATTGAAAAATATTAATTCTATAAAACATTCTCTCATTAAAATAAAATAAATTTAAACGATTCCTATTGGATATAAACAACAATCTGTTTTCCAATACATTTTTCTTAAAACTCTCATTTCAATTGACAAAATATTCACATAATAAATTATATATTTTATAATAAATTATATATACTACATTATAAAATGTTGATTACAATTAATAATAAATATTATAATAATCACAAAAATAATATTATAAGATCTTCTTTCGATTTTCACTTCTGATTTCCTTTTAATTGACATTGTATTTATTAAAATTTTGACTATGAATCAGTAAAGATTTCAATAAACGTCGATATATTTACTGATTTTAATAATAATAATAATAATAATAATAATAATAATACTAATAATAATAATAATAATAATAATAATAATAATAATAATAATAATAATAATATTAATAATAATAATAATAATAATAATAATAATAATAATAATAATAATAATAATAATAATAATAATAATAATAATAATAATAATAGTATTTAATAGTATTTAATAGTAATTATAGTATTTAATAGTAATAATAGTATTTAATAGGATTTATTAAAAAATTATTTAAAAATATTAAAATCTGTATGGAAATGTTGGCCATCAGCAAACTGGTAAATGAGTAGGGCACAAATTATGCACAAATTTAAATAAAACTGTCAGAAAATGAGTTCCATATTTTTATTCTGCCAAATTTTTCATCAAAGACCATCAAAGAAATTTCTTTAGGAATTTTTTGAAAATATGCTTTTGTTTAGAATATATTTATCTAAATATTTTAAAAAATATTTTGAAAATGAAATGAAATATTTCTATTTTTTGTCTGTAATTAAGAGCCAATTAA
>CAUHTR010008220.1:87066-98596 GCA_959609185.1 Schmidtea polychroa | reverse complement strand
TATGTTTTCAACTTTGTTTTGAACTTTGTTTATAAACCTTTTATGGCACCTTTTGGGTTGAAATTATCTGTTTTTACCCATAAATCATCAGGACATTGTTGTGTGAAATCGAGAAATATATACCCATGCAATATTTTCGTAGCATCTTGAAATACACTGATAAGAAAATTACGGTTATTAGGGTATGCTTGTCGACCAATAAAATCAATGACAGTTGCATCTCTAGGATTCTTGAAAATAACTAAATATTGTACATTTAAATTATGTGTTCGATGTGCACTACCTTGATGAATTAATTTTGTGTTATAAAAATAACTGTTACACCAACATGTCTGCTGATTTTTGAGAATAAATTCTTAAAATCCTTTTCTTTATTGGCTTCTTGGTACAAATCATCGTTAATGATGACATCATCTTTCTTCAAACAACTTGACCAGTTTTTATCAAATCCCTTTACTATTTTCATGTTTTACAACTGACAGAAACTTGATTGCATCAATCCGTGTTCTTCGTTGACGCCCTTATGCCAATAAATATTGTTGAATTTTGTTTTGAACAAATTTGATTTTAGTAATTTACAAACAAATAATGTTTTTCCACTACCACTCGGACCAACGATTTGGTATACTGCATCATTTCTTAATTCCATTTTTAATTTAAAGCTGATGTATGAAAAATGGTATTTCCACTGGGGACACCACAATAAATTATCAATAGAAGTAATAAATATCCATAATATATTTCAAAACTGGTAAATGTAGAATTATGGGATATATCAGGAAATAATCAAAGCTAGTGATTATTATGTTTGATTTAGAAATACAATCGATAACAGTACTTCTGACATGGGTTTTTCTTGTAATTTAAATAAATTGGCTAAATAAATACCATGCTTTTACGAACCAGAATTATTTCCCGCTTTTAGATATATAAAATATAACTCTATGTGTGTTAATATATTTGCAAGTGGTAAGATAGTAATTCTTGGAGTAAAAAGTATTGATTACAAATGTATAGTTGATAAAATCATATCTGAAATTAAATCAATAATTGAAGGAAAAGAATTTTTAGATTTTTTATTATCACTTAATTAATTATTTATCATGTAATTGCAAATTCAGTGCAATTGAAATGCATCATTCTAATTGGTCGATATCTAATTGGCTGTTGATTGTTTAAAACATGATGTTTCTTCATTTATTAACAGTTTTTAAAAATGTACAATATTCCAAACGCAGCAAAGTCAATGTCTGAGATTGATCATCATGGTAAATTTTCTAAATTACTAAACACATTTATATAACTAGTTATTTTCATATAAGTATTTTGTAGTAATGATTGAGAGGTTAACATTCTATTATCCACAACTGCATTTGATTATAAAGGATCAATCTGCCGAGAATTTGAATTTCACTTGGAAATCACTTGAAAAAGGCAGTGCCGAAAATTCGTGAGTATCAACAAACATCGATATATTACTGATTTATAGTCTTCAAACTCTCTTTTCAATTCAATGGATAAAATAATTAGTGGTGAAATTGGAAGAAATAAAAGTTCTTATATTAATACAATAATTTTAATACCAACAATAATAATAATTAATAATTTTAATAATAATAATATCAATAATTTTAATAATATTACTTTATGTAGTAATAATATAAAACATGTGACAATGTAATATCAATGCAATTTGAATGCAATTAAAACAAAGACATGCTGCATTCTGATTGGATGATAAATGCAGAAAATGGAGGGGAGAAGGGATAAAAATGGCGAGGGAAATGCAGAAAATGAAGGGAAAAAGGGATAAAATGGCGAGGGAAGTGCAAGAAATGAAGGGGAAAAGGGATAAACTGACACGGGAATGTATCTTCAAATTATGTTGGAGTATAAAAGAAGAAGGAGAAGCTGATGGGGATTTGAGATTGACACTAAGGTGTCAAGGGGGGGGATGGTAAATTATTAGTTGTCTCGCGTCTGTGTGCGCTGTTTTCTTATTGTGTTGTGTTTTCGTATTGTGTAATGGGTTTGTGTGCGCACACAGACGCGAGCAATGTCATTTTTGTGTTGGGTTGTTAGTTGATCTCGCGTCTGTGTGCGCTTTTCTTTTCTTTGTTTTTGGCTGTGTGCGCACACAGACGCGTGCAAGAGGTATTTCAATTTTTAAATTAGTTTAGTTGGAATTTTATTTTAGATTTAGATTTTTTATCGATTTTGAATTTGTTTTTTAGAGTTAGAATTTTATCGATGTTTTGAAGGAATGATGATTAATTTGAATACATGTGACTATTGCAATAAAGAGAGTTGGTAATGAAGAAATTTAATGAAGAAATTTATGAATATGATAATGTTAATGGTGTTAATGGTATCGAATTTCGGTTTATGAATTTTGGTAAAGAGTTAGAAAAGATGGCGGCAATTAATTATGAAAAGAATAATATGATATCAAATTTATGTGGTGGATTGCTTTCCGTGGATATTCGATGCAATTATTGTGATGTAGTAGCTACACAAAGACAGGTTCCAGATAAAATGATTGAGAAGAGTTCAGCTACAAGATTGTTTAATATTACTGAAAGTACTGGAGGTGTTATGACTGGTATGATCCCTGATTATCGATCTCAAGTATGTCGTGCACAAATGGAAGCAGCTCGATTTAGATATAAACATGGATATGAAATGCCTTGCGACATAATAAGTCGTTCTGTTGCGGATATTAAGCAGTTTTCTACCCAATCAACCGAGATGCGACCATTAGGTTGTTCAATGATGGCATTATCTCCTGGTATGGACAGGGACAAATTGTTATTATTCAGAAATAAAATGATTATGCTTTATTTTGAATTTAAAAATGAACACTAGTCAAAGGTATAAAAACCATGTACCATTTCATTTTAATCATAATTCACGATGACAAAGAAAATTTCAAGCACTGAAAAACCAAAACTTGTTCCAAAACTTGTACAACCTGTTCAAATGTTCCACAACTACAAAATGCATTTTTTAAAAGAAGAAATAAATATGAAATTGGTGCCACCGATCAAGCTAATTCCTACTCAATTCTTATCCGGCACACTTTCAATGATAGATATTAAATCTATTGATGAGGTTTTCAAACGGTTGAATACGAATCTATCATGTAATCAACATGAATTTTTCAACAACCGATATGTAAGATTTTATGATTCCTTTGATGAAATCAGCTTCAAAGAAAACGAAAATTGGTATATGACAATTGCAATCCAAGGATATAAAGTTGATAATAATGATGCGTATTCTTCAATTTGAAAAATTATGTCTGCTAGTCTTTCAGAAATATTTTAATAAATGTTGATGTATTTATTTTATTTAATTTATGTATTTAGTCATATTTGTTTTTCACTTATTTTCTATAATATTGCAAATCTTTAACAAAGACATTCTATAAACAAATATACATTATAGTTTTAAAGTGTTAATAATGACTACAGAAAAAGGTTAATATGATTTGTTAATTATCGAATTATTTAATATTTAGAATTTGTAATAAACCTTTTATTGGAAAAATTATCAGAAATAGCTGGTGTAAAAATGGAGGATGCGTTAAATATAGACTGGGTAGCAGAGAGTGAAGATTCAGGATTTGATGAAACTGATGAAACTGAACAAATTGATGAAGAAAGCACTCAAGAAGATGATGAGGAAATCATTCAAGAAATTGATGAACCTATGGAGGAATTTACGGGTACTGAACCGCGAGTATATAACGATTGTATAGATCATGTTGTTGAAAATGTTATGAAATGTGGAGATGATGAATGTGAATGTGTTAATACATTTTATTTTGAGTGTATATTTAAAGTATAATATTTAAAAATATCTTTAAATAATTTTATTGCCTTGAATATTTTTAGCAGTACCTTTGTGAGCAGTACCCTTGTAACATGTTGAATGTGACCAGTACCCTTACGACCAGTACCCTTACGATCAGTACCCTTACGACTAGTACCCATAGGGGGACAGAAAATTTTGTCGGATAAACTCAGACTATATATAATAATAAATAATAATAATAATAATAATACTTTGAACTTGTATTTGAAACTTTCAAAAGATGAATTCAAAACTCACACAGAAAACATCATAATAGAGTATCAAATTGAAAACTTTGATGCTGAGGCAAGCACTTGGTTTGAGATGTGGTCAAATGAAAAGTCGGATTTTGAAATCAAAAGTAGCAATGGAATGATGGATTTATTATAATTCCAGACATTTTTCCAGCTATTAAGAAAGCAGTTCTTATTTCTTGAAAATTGCCAGTGTCAACTTACACTGTTGAAAGATCATTTCGTACACTGAACGTATACGTTTTTTGATTTTGTTTATTACTAAAATCACACTAATGTTTCAACGATAAAAATGACTTTAATTGAAATTTCTATTTAAAATTATCTTTGAAAATTATTCCATTAAAATTTACATTAAAATTTAAGTTAAAAAAATATTTCATTAAAATTTCAATTAAAAAATTACCTTTCTCAAAAGGTTTGTGGTTATTCAATCTTTTGTTAATAAATTTAAAAATCTTACTTTTATTTACTTATTACATTGCTCTAATTTACTTATTTAAAAAATAATTACTTTAATTTACTTTTATTTTTAAATTTTTACTTTATTTAAAATTTTAGAACATTGATTACTTATTAAAAAATTTGAACCTTAATTTACATATTTATCCTTGTATTACTTAATTTAACATTTTACACCATAATTTAATACTTTACACCATATTTTATTTAACAACCAAATATAACCATTATTTTCATATTTAACCAATAATTTCATGTGGTCATTGATTAATTCACAAAGATTTGCATCTAAAATTAACATTGAAACATATTTCATTAAAATTTTCATTAAAAATTATCTTAAAAAAATATTTCATTTTCATTTAAAATTTTTAATTCTCAAACACTGACTATTATTCTAACTTTTTGTTAATAAATTTAAAAATCTTACTTTAATTTACTTATTACATTAATTTACTTTTATTTTTAAATTTTTACTTTAATTTACTTAATTTAAAAATATTACTTTAACTTTAAAATTTTAGACCATGGATTACTTAATTTTAAAAATTATCCATTAATTTACCTGTTTATCTTAATTAACTTAGCCATAATTTACTTTAATTCAATTTTTAGACCCTTGATTTACTTTAATTCAAAAATCTGAACCTTAATTTATTTATTTGAACCCATTGATTCCTTTAATTAAAAGGTTTTAGACCCATAATTAACTTTAATTTTAAATTTTAGACCATAATTTACCTATTTGAACCCTTAATTTACTTTAATTCAAAAATCTGAGCCCATAATTTACTGTAATTCAATTTTTAGAACCATAATTTACTTTAATTAAAAAATTTACCAAGCTTACTGATATTTTTTATTGAAAATCCCAGGACCAAGGAGACCCACCTTAATTGTATTTTGAAAATTCTATGCTTTTTTGATATTTGCATTGAAAATCCCAGGACTAAGGAGACCCACATTAATTTACTTGGAAAATTCCATGCTTTTTAGTGATAATTGAATTTTTTATTGAAAATCCCAGGACCAAGGAGACCCCCATAACTATAGTCAGAAAAATTCTTGACTTTTTTAGTGTAAACCCTTTTCGTATTGAAATTCTCAGGTTCCATCGAGACCTCCTCACTATATTTAGAAAAATCCTTGGCTTTTTTCTATAGGCCCCTTCTATTTGTATTGAAAAAAATATGAGTGGCTTCATGCCGCAATTATGTAATCAAAAAGCAAAAAAAAACAAGTTGCCGCAATTTTTTTTACCCTCCCCCCTGAAGAAGGGTTTGTGGTAGGGAGCTACTAAATACCTACTGATATGTTAAAATTCAATTCTTCATTGATGTAGAATTTGAAAAAGATGGACAATTTCAGTCTTTTATAATATCTAAGACGGCGAAAATTTCTCGGGATACTTCAAAAAATAAAAACTCTTTGTGGACTAATGATGATAACCCTACTGGTTTACTGAAAATGGTAACCATAGCTGTAGAAATAGCTTTTTGAAATTGAGATTTCAAGTCAGGATTTAAAAGTTCGGGCTCGTCATTCTCTTTTGAATCTGAATCTGATTCTGTTTGCTCATCTGCTTTGAACAGTAATCAAAGTGAACATTTCTTTTATTAAATTGTTTGGATGAAGCATGTATGTACGAGAGACACTAATTTAATATTACGTCTTTTATCAATTTCTCTTTTCAAACAAACTAAGAAGTTAGAGGATATTTGTGAATCGCTATTTTTTTCCAAAGTTGAACATAACAATTCAATTACACTTTCCGCGGTAAATAGTGTAGCATCATTTCTTGCTAAGGCTTATGCGGCAATCTGAACTGGCTCTAAACCTTTTTGAATGTTTATCAAATATTTCTCATTGGAGCTAACAAATGAAGAGAATTAAAATATTCTAAAGCTTCTTTTACTTCTTCTTTTACTAATAAATATCTTTCAAGCGTGGGATCGATGGAAATCCAACGTGTATTTATATCTAATTTTAATTCCAGTTCTTTGCCAAGTCGGGGTTCTATCTTCTCTTGCAAAAAATCATTTCTCAATGGCGATAATCGAAAATATTTAATGCGCTGCGTAAGGCTTGTAATTGCAAGAAACAAATTGAATGACTATATACATAATTTTCAGTTGGCTCGTTTATTTTCTCAATTACCATATGGTCATCTGGTTCAACCAAATCAACATTATCAATGCCAGTGTCACTGTCATATTCTAAAATAATGTCTTCCTCATTTCAATTAAACTTTGATCAGTTTCATCAATAGCAACATATATTTTGTCGCTGATAAATGTAATGCATGGTTTAAGTATAACACCAGTTCAACTGGACTTTCTCTATTATATTTCACCATCGTTGATTGAAGATAAAATATGATGATCAAATCTACGTTAAACTCATTTAATCGGTTTCTTATTATTTTTTGCCTGAATACTTTTTGCATCACATTTTCCAGTGATTCTTGCTACACCAAGATTGCAATTTTCATTGTCATCATACAAAATAGTATTGCAAAATAATATCTTCTATTATTGGTTTGTCCATTCGTCTAGAGAAAGCAAAAATCGTTTTCCAATAGAAATTTTGGACTGAAATTATTCTACAAGTTGTATTTTTATTTTTTCGTAATAACCTTTTACCAATTCCATTGTGCCCGTTGAATTTTTTGGCAGCTTGTATCCTAGTTGATTTATACTTTGGCGAATTAAAGACGAATTTGTCACACCATAATAAGAGAAACCATTTAAAGCAATTAGTCTAGACACAATCTCTTCTAAAGTTTCACGTTGTAAATAACTCGATATTAATAATTTTTTTTAATCTAGAGGCAGAAGTACTAGAACCTGCATCATCATCACCTGCTTCTTGATCAAAATCTTATCTACAAGTTTAAGGTGCGAAATCATTCCACTTGTTGAACCACCATCACATTTAATAGATTTTTTACATAATTTGCATATATCTTCTTTATTACTGTCTTTTCGCTTTTCAAAATGTTCCCAAACATTTGGAGAACCCATATTCTATTTAAACAATATTCTATTTATTAAAAAATATTTATTTTCTGTTAATATAATTTTATTTTAATAATCTTATATTACTTACGAAATTTTGTATGTTTCTATGTATTTATTACGATATATTATTAATGTAATGTATGTATTATGTATTTAAAAACCAATATTATTTTTTTGAATCACCATCACATCATAAACCACACAAGACAGAATAATTGAAAATTGTAATCGACAAAAATTAGAAAAACCAACAAATGTTTCTGTCATAAAAAACAAAATTAAGAGACTAACGGTAGTTTTTTAATTTTAAATAAAAAGGAGTAGGCTAGTAGCACACACTTGTCATCGTCGCAGAGTGTTTTGGTTTACACATTTTATTTCTTTCTATGCTCTATTTTATTTTACATAATAACTGCATTACCGGTAAAGTTGTAAATATTTTTACCGGAAAACGGTAAAGGTTTTTACCGGTAGAGGAACTATAGGCGAAACCCATGAGTGATACCTTTTTAGATGACAGTATTATTCTTTTGAATGAAAAAATAACTCAAGTCTGCAAAAATGGAAGAAACTGGTCAATTAATAAAATTAAGAAATTTAGTTTTAAATTGACAAAATATTCACAAATAAGTAGGTTGAGTGGTCACAGAGGTATTGATACTCCTCCAAAATTATCATTAAAATATTGTACGGTAATGTGAAAAACACTGACGATATGTATTCCATCTATAGTATTTTGTCTATTATAAAATATGATGTTAGTAGATATGCCAGAAATAGATCATCTGGCATACGATTAATGTTCTTTCGTATGATGAATTTGCCTTAATAAATGGTAATGATAAGAAAGTATTGTTGGGCTAGAACTGATTTCTAGACCCAAAACTCTAATTTGTGACTAAGGTACGTAGGTACATAGCACGCAAATAGCAATAAGTTCAGTTAAATATAAAAAAAATACACCAAATAAACAATATTAATTAAGAGGAAAACAATAAAAATATAAACAATGAAATTAAATAAAATGATATCAATGCAAGAAGTAGTGCAAGAAACTAAATCAAAAATAGCAAAGAAACACAAAATTACAAAAAAACAGACTCGAATAGCTTAGAAAGATGGTAAAACATTAAAAAAATTCTAGAAAATCCTAGAACATTTCATAAGAATGGCGATAACCATCATAAAAGCCACATAGAGCAATAAAAGTCATCAAAATAAATAAATTAGTTATAGAAATAAAAATTTGGAAAAAAGAAATTAAGAAAACATCATTAAAATAAAAATTAATTTAAAATAAATATGGAATGTTCTGGAATCGTTTCAAGTCCATCATGGAGGTAAATTTAACAAAAAATAATTAGAAAATAAAAATTTAAAAATAAAAATAAAAATTATGGCACTAAAATTGCCATTAAAAATATCAAAAATAGAAAATAGAAAATTCTAGAATAAAAAGAATTCGAGTTTGTTTTAATGCATCAGTAAAATTATTTACGAGTTAAAAGTTCATGATTAAAATGACAATAACCGGGATTGAAAAGGAGCATTTACCTATGAATAAATAATTTTAGAATGTCGAATTCCAGCGAGCAGAGTGAGGAAGACCGATGTGACGCGACGACTACGCACCTCCACTCCAGACATATCTGGCACCACATCCATCGATGGAGCCAGGGTTGGGACCTGGACTGTTCGGATCGAGTAATCCGGGAAGACCCCGAGGCTAGTGCCCCGGCGTGGGTGAACAGCGAGCCGGACAACAATTGGCTCCTAGAGGCCCGAGATCGTACCATGGGTCCCATCGCCAGAGCGCAATATGAGCTCCACTTGATTGAGGCTCAGATCCGTGCTTCTTTTGAATCAGTATAATATTTAGTAAGTTGGTGACCATAAAGATGCGGTAAACAGTTCACTGAAGTCAAGGGAGTCGAAAGCCGGAAATAGGAAGACATTAGCAAGGAAACTAGCTACTTATTGACGTCTAACGACCGCCAGGAACCCACTCACCAGCCCTTTACTCTTCAAGGATAGTGTGCAATTCACATGACCGTTGTAATGGGCACATTGCTCGTGGATGTTTTAAATCATGGGGCGCTCAAGCACTGGGAATACCGTTTACTTTCAATCATTTATTTTTGCACCAAAACGCAAACAATTAGTTTTTATTAGTTTTCCGAATTTAGCCATAGCTTAGCTCAACATGAGTAATTTTCGTGATTTACCTGATTCATTTTAATTAATTATAATCAAATTTGTTTTAATTTTTCTTGTTATCGTCTTAATGGTTTATTTTACTTCTTATTACTTTGTGTTGATTAAATATATTTATTTAAACTTAGTGCTCGTACTTATGTATACGTTATCGTCCTAATAAAACAAATTATAGATGACCTCTGAATGAAGTAAAATTATATATTTTATTTAATCTTTTGTTAAGATTTTATTTTTATTATGAAAAATATTTTTATGATTATTAATTAACAAAAATTACTTTTAATAATTACCACTATAATAATAAATAATTTATAATAAGGTTTCAAAATTTCATCTATTTAATTATTAAATTATTTCTGATTTTGTTTAAAATTATTGTTTCTAAAACGACAAAAATGTTATTATCTAGATCAAAACCTGCGAATTCGTTACCAACTAATTTTGATTCACACAAATATAAAGAACTACCTAAACTCGAAGAATTTTTAAATAAAAGAGATTACACTGGATCAATTACTCTTTTGGAATATTCAAGAAATGCTGATTCATCACCGGAAAATGCCGAACTTTG
The DNA here is from genome assembly GCA_959609185.1 of Schmidtea polychroa. Lineage (NCBI taxonomy): Eukaryota > Metazoa > Platyhelminthes > Tricladida > Dugesiidae > Schmidtea > Schmidtea polychroa. Next base: position 88,217 of record CAUHTR010008220.1, on the reverse strand, counting down.
GATTGCATATTGTGCTTTTCATTTAGGTGACTATAAAAAAGCACTAGAAGAATATTTAAACATCACGAAGCTTATTAAATATAATCCTGATGTATGGATTTATATTGGATGTTGTCAATTTTTTTTGGGAATGTATGAAGAATCAGATTTTTCTGCTAAAAAAGCGCCAAAAAGTAGATTACAGAATAGATTGCAATTTCATTTATCTCATAAATTCAATGACGAGAGAAGACTTATGACTTATCATCAAAACCTTCAAGATATTATTGAAGACCAGTTGTCACTAGCGTCTATACATTATTTAAGAAATCATTACCAAGAAGCCATTGATGTTTATAAAAGAATTTTATTAGAAAACAGGGAATTCTTAGCTCTTAATGTATATGTTGCTCTATGCTATTATAAATTGGACTATTACGATGTTTCTCAAGAAGTCTTACAAATATATTTACAACAATTTCCTGATAGTACTGTTGCAATTAATTTAAAGGCTTGTAATCACTTTAAATTATACAACGGAAAGGCTGCAGAATCAGAATTAAAAACGTTATATGATATTTCATCACCTTCTTTTACATTCGCTAAAGATTTAATAAAACATAATCTGACCGTTTTTAGAAATGGCGATGGTGCACTGCAAACCTTGCCAAGTTTAATAGATACTTTACCCGAAGCTCGTTTAAACCTTGTTATTTATTATTTAAAACTTAATGATATAAATCAAGCCTATGATTTAATGAAGGATGTTGATCCAACTACACCTCAAGAATATATTCTTAAAGGAGTTGTTAATGCAGCATTAGGTCAAGATCAAAATTCAAGAGAAAATTTAAAGTTAGCTCAGCAATATTTTCAGTTAGTTGGAGGATCTGCAAGCGAGTGTGATACAATACCTGGTAGACAGTGTATGGCATCGTGCTTTTTTTTATTGAGGCAATTTGATGACGTTCTTGTTTACCTCAATTCAATTAAAAGCTATTTCTATAATGATGACAATTTTAATTTTAATTATGCTCAAGCAAAAGCTGCAATTGGTAACTATAAAGATGCTGAGGAAATATTTGTTTTAGTACAAAGTGAAAAAATTAAGACAGATTACGTCTATCTTAGTTGGTTGGCAAAGTGCTTTATAATGAATAAAAAAGCTAGAA
>CAUHTR010008220.1:0-86966 GCA_959609185.1 Schmidtea polychroa | reverse complement strand
AAAAAAAGCTAGAAATGCGTGGGAATTATATTTAAAAATGGAAACTTCTACTGAATCATTTAGCTTACTTCAGTTGCTGGCTAATGATTATTATAAAATGGGAGAGTTTTATTATGCTGCAAAAGCTTTTGATGTATTGGAAAGACTTGATCCTAATCCTGAATACTGGGAAGGTAAGCGGGGATCTTGCGTTGGATTATTTCAATTAATTTTAGCAAATAACGAATCAAAAGATAAATTAAGAGAAATAGTTTTACTTCTTCGAAATTCAAATAATCCTCAAATTGAATATATTATAAAAATTATTAGAAAATGGGCCAAGGAGAATGGAATAACACTCTAAGTGAATTTCGAATGTTTTTATTAAATATAAACAATGTTTTCAATAAGTAAATATTGTGTTTAGTTACTATTAATGGTGACATTGATATTTAAGTCAATACGTAGATAAATTGTTTGTAAATATAAAAATTTGTTTATTTTAATTTAATACACTGACAGGTGCAATGAATCTACCAGGTTAAGAAACCACTGGGAATAAAAATGAAAGAAAACCTATTAAAATAAACAAATGATATTTTTTTATTATCATCTAAGAAGTAAAACATACTTAGCTTATATTAGATATAACAATAAATTACTATTGATTTATTAATATAAAGTAAATTAACAATATTTCAATATAATCTGTCTAAAATATACTACTAAGCTAACTTTTGGGCTAGAGCCAAAAATCGAGAGCTTGTTTTAAATGAGTTGGAAATACATAACATAAAGAGCATCAAGTTGAATTTAAATCTATGATCATACACCAAATAATACAAAATAAAGTACACAACACATTGAGAACAAATAAAACACGTATAAAATAAAGGAACGCAAGAAGTTCCAATCACCAACACAGTTGTTGGACCAAGAAGAGTGAAATTTCTGTCAATCAAGATTTTTTTTATTTCACGATCTAAGCGTAGAATCTTGTTTATTTTCTAAGTTAGCGATACCAACATAGGAAAATTACCTAATATAATAATAAATAGAAGTTAGATTAAAAAAAACTAATTAAATAAAAATAATAAATAGAAGTAGATTAAAAGTAAATAATTAATTTAAAAAAATAATAAATAAGGGTAGATCAAAAACAATAATGAAACTAAAAATGACAAAAATGGAACCTTTAGATTAAAAACCAAAAATAAAATCAGATGAAATAAAAATAAACAAGAAATAAAATCAGAGAAGATACGAACAGATAGGGTGCCAATCAGGAATAAAGCATATAAGGTAAATCAAGAAAAATACAACTAAATAATTAAAATTAAATTAACAAAAGAAAAAATTAAAAAAAGATAGCATTAAAATAACAAATAAAATAGAAAAATTTGCAATTTGCACAACTGCTTAATTGGATAAGACAGCAGGAAAAATTAGTATATATATCAAGGACTTAGTTGAGTTTTCCAATGTTATTTCTTCTTAAACTATAGACAACAATTTCAAGCAAACTCTACTGACGAATTATTCAACTTCAATTGCGATCCAGAATTTATTTAAAATATGTATTTAAATTTCAACAATTAAATTTTAATGATAACGTTTTCCTTTTCTCTCCGGTTTATTAATCAATTATTAATTTATTTATTCAGTTGGGTTTTATGAGAAAACCAATTTTATGATTGTCTATTTTGCGAATGTGGCCGAATTGAGCAATGTTCGTGAGGTGTTGGCACTCGTGCTGATGCTACAGTGGATGTCCGACAGTTCGGAACATTGTTTTTTTGAATGGAAATTAGAATTTGAAACTGTGACGAGAGAGTAGAATTATTTTGATTATGGGAGGAGTAGTATCGACATATGAAAGACGGGTATCTTTGAGAGTACAGATGTGATACGAATGATTGGAGTACGATATGCAGTATAATTTAAGTCTAACTGAGGAAGTTGTTTTGATGCAGAATGTCGTTTAGAGAGGTAGTAAAACTCCACTTTAGCATCAATGGATCAATTTACTAACATAATCACAGCACACGCACAAAGTTTCAAAAAGAATTGTAGTTCAGTTTTTATTCTAAATTCATTAATGTCATTAAATGTAGAATTTCGGCAGAGAATTTTTGGCATCCAAGTAGGAAATACCCATAGCCAACACATAGTAAGGTTTAGTGTAGTGTAGATAGCAGTAGTAAAAATCCATTCTCGATGCCTCACAATATTCCCAATAGAGCCAAGAAATAGCGAATTCCAGAATTATCAATAAATATTAGAATAACAGCATGAACATTACTATAGATTAGACCTTCAACATGGAGAAATTGCATAAAATCCTTCATCGTCACCACATCGGGCAGAAATCATTTCGAAGGAGGAAATTGGACAATTCTCACCAACATGACACTTGATTCCGTAGATCAATTACGGTCATTATTTATCGGAATTAGTAAACAATACAGTATAGAAATAATGGCTCGCGACCGAAACAGAGCAATTACAGTCGATCATTGATGCCGAGTGAATGTAAATATTGTTGACAGCTTACAGTTGTTTACCCACAATATAAATACGATTGGGATAAAGTTCATACCATCCTAAAACTGCTCTGTTAATTTATGTTACAGAAATTAAATTTATAAAGAATTAAAAATATGTCTAAAACTCCAAGGATAATCATAAATAACAGCCAAATATCATCTTCATCATGATGGAGCGCAATTTAAAGTCATGATCATACGAGTAATGATGTTCACTACTATTCTTAGTCACTTTGTCGAGTTCCTTATCTTCACGCTTAAATGGACTCACGAGATCTGGTCAGAATGGAGCAGATACTGCTAGATTAGAATTTAACATCAATTTTAGGAACAGGGTGTCGACATCGACCAGCTAGAATGATAACTTTAATTTAACAATCTAATTTATTGATCATACCAAACCTTGACATAAAAACTACTGTCTACTTTTAATGCCACGAATCAGAGGAGATCGCAACATTTTATAAATTTTATTCTCGGTTAAATAAAGATTAGATTACATTTAAAAAATTTTGTCATCCCTGATCAAATTCACCTTCATCCCGTGTAAAACTATCCGATATAGCCGTACCCGACGTCACTTGAATTCGTTATATGCGATAATCGACTATTTGAATGCGACGTAAAATTTCGATTTTGTTTTCTGAATTATTTATTTACAGAAATGTCGGAACCAAACTTACTAAAATCAGGCATGAAGCCATGCTTTTCATGTGTAGACAAAAATGCAATGATGAGGCAGATTCAACTAAAGATCAGCAACCTGAAGAAACGGATCGACTATGTAGAGAGGACGTGGTTTGCCCCCGCTCAAATAAAAGAGGTAAATCGTAAAATATTGAGGCTAGAACACTGCCGAGATAGCCTATTAGAAGAAAACCGAAATCAGAGGATCACCATGAAAGAACAATCGGAGGCACTGTACAGAATATATTCAGAATCAGAACTGCGTATATGTATCACGGAATGTCCCATCATGGATAGAGATAACTTTTTCCCGATACATCACTTGTCTGAGGACACTAATTAGCCTAGAAAGACAACCTGTCTCAGTCATGGTTGAAGATTCTCACCTGTCAATCGAACCCAACATCATATACGTCGGAACCAGCGCTGTCTCAGTCAAGACACCAGAACCGGTTGTTGCTTCATTAGCAGCTACTGTGATCAGTCGCCCGAAAAGAAAGAGTCTCACACGAGCAGAGCGCTCTAAACGTAAACGGTATGAGCTTACAGCTGCGGAGGTCGCCCTATTTGCGGTCCACTCTGCAACTACTAGAGTACTGATGACGGTTCAAGTAGCGATCAAACCACCTCCATTCCGAGTGATACCAGCATTAAGTACACTATGGTTGGAAGACTCTCAACTTGAAATAGACATCGATCACCAGAGACCGAGTTCTGGGCAGCTTCCGAGAAAGTGCCTCAGTGAGCCACGATTCTCATCAATATCGTCTCGATACTCTAGTGCATCGATTAGTCGACTAGGACTCTCTATCTTGTGTACTGAACCGAACTCTGACGAATTAGTGTGTTTCCGAATAGTTATGTGAAATGACATATCTTGATACTTAATATAAATTTGTGTTTTTCTTTTACTTGTCTTTTATGATGCATGGAATCGGTCAAGCGTTTGTATAGATTAGTGTGTGAAAGGGAGTTGAAATGACTTCAACTGGACCAGAGCTTTCGAGTATATAGTAGTGTTATTGGTTTATGATGAACCCGAAATTGAAAGTATCACGAGGAGTAATTCTAGAAATGGAGCTCACCTGCTCATGAATTTTCAGCCATTGTGTACAGCACCAACTGTTATTCATTGTTACTTTTAAAGATTTTGCGCAAGGATCCGCCCTTATTTCCCAGTTCAAAAATGTTTTCCTAGATTTTCCATAATAATTGATGTTATTCTGTGTGCTCTTCAAAAGTTTGAGCAGGGATCTGCCTATATTTCAATGCTGATCTATGTTGATCAAATTACTACCTACCCGAGTAATTTCGAAAATTCGTATTAATGCGTGATTTTGATTCATTCTACCACTCACTAGAACGGGAATGTTCTAGAGAGGTCGTACATGGGGTTTCCTCCGCCTGGTCGACCTGTCAGTCATCCAGGTTTTCTACCCGCATGAGCCTATCCATTTATAACTTCAGTACTGTGATCTTACCATCATTTTTCAAAACTCATTCACTAGAAACTATCTCGTAGCATGGCACAAGGGACCGCCTACGTGTGCCTCTAGATTTCTGATGAATTGTTCACCCAAATGGTTATCATCATTTGGTGACTTTATCTACCTGAAGCTATCTCGTAGCATAGCACAAGGGCAGCTGCGTATGCTACAAGACTTCAAGTAGATGAGTCTTCCAAATGTTTATTTATTATGCAACACTCGGCAAGCTTAGGAACCCGAACGAGAAACCATCAAGGCTCCCGCAGGTTTCTCTACCAGCCAGTTGGCTGTTATATTTTGGACTGTCTCTGAAATACATGGTTAATCATAAGAAAATAGAAATAAAAAGAACATAAAAAAACTAAATTACATATTAAAATTTATTTACTTGAAAATTACGTTACGCATAAAAGAAACTTACCACGCATGTATCAAATTGAAAACTGAGAGCAAGTTAACAAGTCAAGTTCAATTAAGTTTAGTAAAAGTTGAAAAAATGAATTTTCGATCTGTATTTATACTGATTGTGAATGTCCGCCTACACATTTGCTTCCCTTCTGTCCAATTTATTTATTTGATTGTTTTAATAATTTTAATAATAATTGAACTTTTTAATAATTTTATTTATTTATTTTTATTTTTTATTTCATTTTATTATCTTTTTATCAATTTTAATTTTAATTTTAATTTATTTATTTATAAAAGTTTTCTGTTCTTTTCTTAAATTATGAACTCTTTGCCATAGCTCATTCGTAAGTAAATACGAGCATTAACATCCTTAATTAATTTCATTATGGTCCTTCGTGTGAAAATACGACCAATAAGCATTCCTTATCTTTTATATTATTAATTATTTATTTTATTTATTATTCCTTTATTTTCGAGTTGACAGATTTTTCAAATGTGTTAATTCTCTCTTAACTATGTTGGTGATCGTAACTTCTTGCGTTCCTTTATTTTATTATACGTGTTTCATTTGTTCTCAATGTGCTGTGTATTTGGTGTATAACCATAGATTTTAATTCAACTTGGTGCAGTTTTTATGCTATGTATTTTTGACTCATTAAACCAAGCCCTCATTTTTTGGCTCTAGCCCAAAAAATTTGTCAACTTATGAATTTGTAAACTTACTCTCAATTATCGATGATTATAAATTTTATGCATTTGTGGTAAGTTTTATGTATATTGTAATTTTTAAGTAAATAAATTCTAACGCTTGATTCAATTTTTTTCTCTTTGTACAGGAAACCCTCGATTAACGCGGTTAATTGGTTCTCGATAAATGGCATTTTAATCAAAACCGCTTTATTTGAAGTTAATAAATACACAAATAAATACCATTTCCTTGCAAAAGAAAGAATTTCTAGTACATACAATATGTACATATATGCACTGTACATATTTTGAAAAAAAAGTTATTATAAACGCACCAGTTGCGTAGCTATTAATGCAGAATAAATAAAATGCAAAAAAAATATACTCCGTAGGTACATAAACAAACATTTAAAGTTACCATAATGAAATTATATGAAATTGCAATTATATTATATTTGAAATATTAATTAAGTCATTGTAGAATATAATTTATTTAAATAATTTTAATTTCTGTACAGTATTATTATTTAAATTTGTACAGCCACGAACAAAATAGTTTTCCTTTATTTAAGAAGAAATTATAGCAAATATAAAGGAGACCATTTCGTTTGTGGCTGCACCAGTACATCTAGTTTTAATCAAAATATTTGCCAAATTGCCGCGCTAATTGATACTTGGTAGCGAACTATAAACCGCGTTAATCGAGGGTTCCCTGTATAAAAATTTTCTTGTTCATTTCACACACCATATGCAAGTTTATTACTATCTCCACACAATGATAAATTGACTGTCAAACAGGTTAGTCAGGAACAACTACGGCTTCATTCAATTTAGCTAGTCCCCGATACGGGTACAGAACTACCAATAGACATTGTAATACAGTACTGTGATACCATCAATTACACCATACTAACAACTATTTTTATTAATAAATCAACTAAATATTATGATAACAAAACTCTAGCTATGAAAAAAGCTTCGCCCCGAATATCGTTGTCGTCCAAGTTTCCACAGGGACTACTCGCGTCTCCATGAAACTAAAATCGAAGTCACACCCTGTTGATTCTGCATTTCGCCCAGATATTTGAGCCATTCCTTGTCACTGCCGCACAGATATTCACCGTCGGTATTAGAGATGCCTAGACTGATCTACTCTTCGATGCGTCTCAATTTTGCGATGACTTGATTAGTCTTGTAGACTAATTGCGCCAGGGTATTTGAGTCGGATTAAGGGTTGATTCCCCATTGGACACTGTTCAGACCTCTGCGACTCCAAGCTTGACGTCTTTCAAGCGCGGCTCACGCTTTCTATTCAATAGTCCCGGTTCCAGGCCACAAATATTCAGAAGCACTCCCGTCGGGGGACCAACGTTCGCTGCGGGCTCTTCCGTTCAAAGGTTTTCATACTGCTTCGTAGTTCCAGATGAGATGGTCGGTACCGGCAAGGGAACGACGGTCTCGCTTATTTGTAGCTTTACTACTATGAATTATTGGTCTGCTTTGACATCTGTTTGGTTTCTATTTCCTTAAATTGATATAGTGATTTTCGCCGGGTCCTTATATCAGGACGTGTGTACCCATTACAAACGTGTTTTCTCCATTCGGCGTACACACTTTAGCATTACTCCCTATTCTACCTGTGTGTACTTAGTGTGCACTTGTACCTCTTCCTAGCCCCATTGACTTTCTACTGTCTGTGTGGTGTCTGGTGGATAGAGAAATTAAAAAGAAAAAAGAAAAAAACATCAAAGCTTTATTATTAATTACAAACTGCCTGTTAAGGCATAAGGGGAGAAAATCTAAACCCGTCATTCTCTAAGGCTTTTTTCCATCAGTCTTCAGGTTGGAGTGCTTGGAGCACTCGTAACAAACATTTTCTTCGACTTGCCCAGAGTCAAGGTGATTATAATATTTATGCATGGTATAGATAAGGTAATGCATTGTACTACACTATATATATATATATATATATATATATATATATATATATATATATATATATATATATATATATATCAATTCCATTGTGGGATTTTGATAGGGTATTCTGATTGGTCTTCCTTATGTAACTTGGGATGTACTAAACATTTTCTGATCCGAGTTGATATCATTGTGAGGGGCTAAAGTTGAGCAAGTTAATGGGGCTATGAATGACTATTTATGGATAAGGTGAGGAGTAGTAGGAAGTTTAGGGGGTTGGTAAGGATTATAAGGGAAAAGGTAAGGGGTGTTAGACCGGGTTAGGGTTGTTAGCAGGGGTAGTATGAGTAATAGAATTATGGTGAGTAAGGAGTAAAATGAAGTAGTATGCAAAGTAGGAAGAGTAAGATTAAATTAGTGGGATGAGTTCATTATTGAGACTATGAGGAGAAGGCGCAAGTAGGAATATGAGCAAGATGTATTAACAATATGAGTAGTAGGAGCAAAGTGCAGTAGTAGTATGAAAGACAAGGAACATTGTGAAGGGTAGAAAACAATATTTAAAGCAAGGGGTAGTATGAGAGGAGTATTATTAGATGCCAGAGATCGAAGAATATAGATAGATCATACACTTATGCCCAATTTAGTCGAATGCAATAATGCGGGCAACATATATTCACACAAACACATGCTTATATAAAAACTAAATACAAGACTCAAAAGTACAGCCATCAGAGATTAATAGGAAGGGTATGGGTGGTAAGGAGTATAAGGAAAGTATTGGGTGGAAGGGATATAAGGAAAGGTTAGAAGATGTAAGGAGTAAAATGTAGTATTAAGAGAAAATAAGGTGTAATAGGATTAAACGGAAAGCAAGGTATGAAGAGTAGGATAAATATTTCAATTGAGGTGGAATCTAAGGATGAGTTCGTTATTGAGACTATGAACAGAAGTGCAAGGAGCAATAGGAGCAAAATGTATTAAACAATATAAGGAGTAGAGAGCGGTAGGAGCAGAGTGGAGTAGTAGTATCAAGGCAAGGAGCACTGTTAGGGGCAAGGGGCATTGCGAAGGGTAAGGAGTAGTATGAAAGAAGTAGTATAAAAATGTCAAAAATCGGAATTTATAGGAATATCATATCGCAAATAAGTCACATGCAATCAAAAGGCACCATACATCTGTTGGGTTTTATGATATCAAAATCAACCGTTGGTTACTCTGACTCCACATGTTCCAAAATGAATAAACCCAAACTCCCAACGTATATTTGTTTTATAAAAATTTACAACTCTCACAATTAATTACACAGTTGGTCAACAACAATTCTCACACAATTTCAGATCGGACTCCGCTCTGGAAGGTCTGACCCTTGTACGATTAAAAAAATGAAGTTTCACCTTTTGATTTAGTTCCACTTTCTGATCCAATCTCTTTTGACGCTCCTTGTCTAACTCTTCAGTTTTTCCTATAATTCTTTTTCTTCTTTTATTCTATTCCTCTAATTCCTAATGTCGGTTTCTTCTTCCCTACCTAAGGCTATTGCGATTATGTGAATTTGGAGTTGATGAATCCAGCGACTCGTTGAGTCATTATTTGAGAGTTCACTTTTGTCGACAGTCACTTGCTTAATCGCAGCACCAGCGTCACTTGCCGCAGAAGTTTAGTTGTCGATAAAATCGTTACGCGTGGTTACAGAGGTAAATGCGAGGATGATTAGAACGTTGAGTGAACACGAGTCAAAAATTGAAAGACTTTTCCCACGTGTAGCCAATCAACATTATAAATTCTTTTCTCTCTCATTTGAATTTATATGTTTTTATTTATTTCTTGTATTTTTCCACCTTCTCTTTTATTTTGATTCTTTTGAATTTTCCCCGCGTTATTTTCTCACTTTATTAAAAAAACCGGGTTCCGTTCAAAACTTTTCTCTCATTTTATTTTATCTGAGTTTATTTATTTCTTGTTTTTTCTTACTCTTTCTTTTTTAATCAAAATTTTTACATTTTTCCGCGTCGTTTTCTCTCTTTATTTAAACAACCAGATTTTTTGTCCAAAATTTGTAATGATCACATAATTTATAAGATAAATGTCTGAATAATAATCATTTAAAAATTCTATTTCATTTTTTACCAATTTTAATGAATTTTTAATTGTATTTAATTAGTTTATATATTTATTTTTAATTATTAATCATAAAAGTTAATGTTGTTTAATTTATGTTGTTTATTTACATTTTAAAATAATTGCATGTGTCAATATTTTAAACTTTATGTTAACGTTTTTTATTTTAATTAAATTTTTTTAAAAATTATTAATGTGTTTTTTTCAGAAATGGTAGATGAAACATCTATGGGGAATTTATCCAATTTAAAATTAGAAGACGATGACAATGAGGATAATTTGAAAAACTTAACAACTGATTCAGAATTACATTTTCTGCAAAATAAGTAATTTATTCATAAAAAATACATATAAATTATTTTTAATAGATGGACGTTTTACTTTTTTAAGAATGATAGAAGTAAAGATTGGATTGATAATATGAAGAAAGTTATTGATTTTGACACTGTCGAAGATTTCTGGGGTTTAATGAATCATATCGCTCCTCCTTCGAAATTGCCATCTGGGTGTGATTATTATGTATTTAAAGATGTAATTCAACCTATGTGGGAAGATGAAAGAAATAAGAATGGAGGTATGTGGCTGTTAACATTTGAAAAAAATCAGAGGATATCCCACCTTGATCCTTGTTGGTTGGAAATACTTATGCTTCTAGTTGGAGAAACTTTTGAAGACGATTCAGATGAAATATGTGGCGCAGTCGTCAATATAAGAGGTAAAGGTGACCGGGTTAGTGTGTGGACTACCGATTGTTCATCTGCAGAAGCTATTAAACGAATTGGACAAAAAATTAAAGATGCTCTTGGTTTGACATGTGCTATAGAATACACAGCTCATACTGATGCACAAAATAAATCAAGTTCAAGAGCAAAGTGCACTTTTAGAATATAATTATCAAGTGTGATTAGGTGTAATTTTTGTGTTTCTGTTGTTTAAATTTCCCTTTATATTGCTTAAACACGAATCCCTGTTTATCTTTGTTAATAGTTGTTCAGTTTTTAGATTATTCAAATTTAATTAAAAAGTCAATTGATGTAATCTACTTTGTTAAAAATTAATTTGGTATTGGGAAATTTTAAGAAAATAAAATTGTTTTAAAATTGATATTATGATAATTTCTTTTATTGCTAGTTTAAATCGTATTCTTTGCTTGGTTATTTATATTTCCTTTTGTTTGGTTAAAATTATTTTTTGGCAGTCATTGTTTTATGATCCAAAATATTACTTGTATTTAACAAACACTTATTTTTTTGGAAATTTGAAGTGATGTAAATTAAATATTTATTTTTAAAAATTTGATTAATTCTAACATGTCTAAATATCAACTTTGAAAGCTTCGAAATTTTCAGTAAGGATTATGAATATTTAAGTCAGTGAAATTGTAATGTTGAGATACAACTGATTTCGAGCCCAAGTGTTTTAATCGTTGCTGAAACATGACTTTGAGTTAATTAATCGATTAAACAAATAAATATATTCACTCAACATAAAAATTAACTAAAAAGCAAGAAGTAGAAGAAACCAAATTTGAATAATTGCCGATGATGAGAGAAGAAACAGCAATTAATAGAAAACCAGAATATTCTCTAAAAATGGCGAAATCCATCATGGCTGCCAAGTAGCTTATTAGAAATTAAATAAAAGATAAACTTTGAAGAATTAAATTAGCAAAAAGATTAACCTGAAATAACAGGAATTAAAAATAGGAATTAGTCAATAAAATCTTTAAAACAACATAGAATATTCTAGAAAACGTCCATACCCACCACGGTGGCAAATTTAATTAATTCATTTGCAAACCTGTGTCACTTATTTTTTCGGGCCCACAGACGGCTACACACGAAAGCCAATAAAATGATTAGTAACCAGAAGTGATGGTTGTTCTAAACCGTGTATATCGGCATTTTTACCAACTTGTTCCTCAGAAACTCTTGATGACCTGTGTGGGCAATGACCAGCATCGACATAGCCTATATTTGGTGTCAATACGAATACATACTTTTAGTTTGCGTGTAGCCACAAAGTCAAAACATAACTCTAAGAGTTCTCCGAGTCCTGTGGGCCGGTGCGGAGAGTAATTTTTATAAATAATGTAATCAACTTATAGAACACATTGACGACACGGCAAAACTTACATTTAAAATAACAAGAATAGGACACTAAGCGCTTGTATCTGCTAATTTTTTAAGCAAAATGTTGAAGATGCAGGAATAAAATAATGGCGGATCCTTCCAGAAAGTTTCACGGTAAATGTTGATTTAGACACTAAAATAATTGTAGATAAGTTTATGTCAGGAAATTTCTTGGACATTAAAGAAAAGATCTGGCAAACAATACTGTTGGGCTAACAACACGGAGAGTCCGAATTATAGTACAAAATAATTAAATAAAAAACTAATGTTGGGCTAGAACTGATTTCTAGACCCAAAACTAATTTGTGACTGGAATGCGTAGGTACATAGCACGCAAAAAGCAAAAAGTACAGTTAAATATAAGAATACACCAAGTAAACAATATAAATTAAATGAGAAAACAACAAAAATATAAACCCAGAAATTAAATAAAATAATACAAATGCAAGAAGTTGTGCAAAACTTAAACTCAAAAATAGCAAAGAAACATAGAATTACAAAAAACAGACTCGAATAGCTTAGAAAGATGGTAAAACATCGAAAAATTCTAGAAAATCCCAGAACATTTCATAAGAATGGCTAAAACCATCAGGAAAGCCACATAAAACAATAAAGCTCATCAAAATAAATAAATTAGTAATAAAAATAAAAATTCTTAAAAAGAAATTCAGAGAACATCAATTAAAATAAAAAAACTAAATTAAAAGTAATATGGAATGTTCTGGAATCGTTCCAAATCCATCATGGAGGTAAAATTAGCAAAAAAATATTTAGAAAATAAAAATTTAAAAATAAAAATTATGGCGCAAAAATCGCCATTAAAAATATCAAAAATAGAAAATAGAAAATTCTAGAATAAAAAGAATTCGAGTTTGTTTTAATGCATCAACACATACACGTGTACTTGCACACACAAAAATAGGTATATATACCGACGCATTTTAGTCACAATTTAGACACTTTATGCCAAAAACTTTTTTCATTCGACACCAGAAAATTAATAGTAAGAGAAATTTTATTGCATTGTTAATTTATGATTATTTATATGTATATGTTTATTAATTTATGCTGATCATTTGAATTTTTTGTTATTTTTTTTTTACTTTTCTCTAGTTATGTAAATTTAGGCAAGAGTGATCATCGTCGTTTTAAGGAGATTATGCTCACGACGATGACCAGCCTTGCTTTCAAATTTAACAAAATCTGCATTCACAATTTCGGGTCTGCGACCCTACATGCATTAAACTTATGAATTTTAACCGGAGGTCGCCACGAACGATTGGTGTCTAACCATGAGTAGGGCGGGTAAACCCATGCCGGTAGTTGGCATAGTCATAAGGACTATGCGGACGAAATAACCTTTGGGATATTAATCGCGGGAAACATAATACAATAAGGCCTATCGTACCGTATTCAGTTGAGTCGGGAAAATAGGAAAATTTTAATTAAATCGACCTTTCGGTAAATAACATACCAAAAATAGACACTTAACTATCTTATAGGAAATATATCACTAGGAATACCTAAACGGGAAATATCCCAGACTCAAATTATCACAAAAGTTCTCAAGTAGTCGGTTAATTGTACAAATTATTATTCAGTATGCCCGATATAAATTAATAAACTCTAGTAATATTATTCCTATTTATATTCAATCATAAATGTAGTTTGATCCCCGTTCGAGGAGGTATTCATCATAAACTTAAATCATTTTATAAAATTACTTACCTTTATATATGTGTCTTTAAACATTACTGTAAAGTTTTGATAACAAACGCAATTGCATTTTAAAAATTTTTCTTTTCACATCAGTTATTGATTGTACCATAACAATTTATTAACGAAAAAAAATAACTAGATTTTTATTATGATATGTTGATCTGAAAGGGTTCATTGCAAAGTTTTGATAAAGTCAATTACAATTATATATATACTTCGATCACAAAATACCATTATGATGCATATGTTAGGTTCGATGGGTATGTATTCGAACTAACACAAAAAAACGTTCTATCTGACTCCAAGTAAATAATTTACGCGTGTAGGTAAATAAATAAATAAGAGATATGTTTTAAATATTTATTTATCAATAAAAAGTTAGTTACACGTTTAAATATGTATATATAGATACAACACGCTGCTTTCTCTAAGTACAGAAAACGGTTATTCAAACCGCCCTAAAGAGTGTTACTAAGGATCAAGGCTGGCCCTAAATGCGCCAACAGCCCGATATAGGTGTAAGGAAAAGAAACAGGGTAGATCACCAAATTTTACGTGATAGAGTCAACCCAGAAATTGGTTAACTCTTTACAAATAAATATTAATATTAAATAACGATACAACACAAAAATCAGTGATGACGTTATAGTCACTATAATATAGTGTCCCTTTATTTAGTTAAAATAAGTAAATAAATATTTGCAAGAATAAAACAATAATAATACTAACTATAAGATAATCCGAAAACGAATATGAACCTCAGATGGGTTGTTGAGCTTGCTAATCTATCCTTCCCTTTTCTTAAATTAATTCTTCAATAGAAGTTAGAGATAAGCGATTGTATGAATGAAAAAATTCTAAATTATTTGTTAATGTTTCTTAATCGATAATTGTTGATCAACTAAGGCTATCAAATGATATCCAAATTTAATGTAAATTTTCTGTCGCTTAATGCGAGCAAATCGGTTTCTATTTATATCTACTTTTTGAACTACTTCTCGCTCTTATCTGTCGTGTCCGATCTTTTTCCGTCCTTCAATCTAATTTTCATCTACTATTTATATAATTTTTACTTACCTAATTCTATTAATAGTAATTGTTTAATTACTATTTTTATTATATATTTTTTAAATAATTTCTATAATTCTATTTTTAGTAATTATTTATTACTAATTATATTTTAGTTTTAATTTTAGTGTTTAATTTCTATTTTTGGTAATTTTAAAATACTATTTTTATTTTACTTCATATTTTAGTAATTAATTATTATTTTAATTATTATTTAATTTCGAACCTTCGATTTCGGTTCCTACTGAACCCCAACACATACTCCAATTAGGAAGAGAAATTCTGTTATAATCGTTGAAGATACTAGCTTCGAACTGCATGAATTCCTTTTTGGTGGTATAGCTCCTGCTCTCGTCAACTCGATTATCTACCCAACTTAAGGTAGAATCACGCATGCACAACGTAAATAGCATAGTGTAAGTGATCAAAAATACACATGAACATACATTACAATAGAAGGAATCTTTTAAAGGATCGTATTTCCATGGGGTGGCGAAAAATATAATCTTGATTCATGAATTCCTGCCTCGTCGTTAGAGTGTAGGCAGTAGATCTAAATCTGCCGTTAAGAGGTCCGATTGTCGAACGATTTCTTGATGAGTTTTACTGATTTGAATCCATAATAGTACATTTGGCCGAAGTTAAAAACCAAATTAATTACTGAAATTAAAAACTGAAATTCAAAGTTAGGATTAAAATCAAATTGCAGCAAACCAGGAACAACAAAATCCATACACGAGGGAACAATTTTCCAGAAGTTGGAATGCTTCGTCGCGATAATGAGAGCACAAAATTAATTTTCTTCACCTAACTGAATAAAAATGTAAGTTGCCATTAACGACAGAGAAAATTTTCCTTACCAATTAATCGATATACAAGAACTGTTGAGATATTCTTTCGTAACCTCGTTATCATTATCAGAATTTTCTTACCCATTAATCGATATACAGAAACTGTTGAGATATTCTTTCGTAACATCGTTATCATTATCAGAATTTTCTTAACCAATTAATCGATATACAAAAACTGTTGAGATATTCTTTCGTAACATCGTTATAATTATCAGAATTTTCTTAACCAATTAATCTATATACAAAAACTGTTGATATATTCTTTCGTAACATCGTTATCATTATTAGATTTTTCCTACCCATTAATCGATATACAAAAACCGTCGAGATACTCTTTCGCAACATCATTATTACTATCATATTTTTTCTTACCAATTAATCGATTTCCGATATAAAGGACTGTTAAGGTAAAAATATTTTTTTGTAATATCATTGCCATTATCATGTTGGCATTAATAAAAATTATCGTATTTAGCTTATATTTCATAAATTTATCATAGTATATATTTTTTTTCTTATATTTCAGTAACTTATCATAATACATGTTTTGCTTATGTCCCATTAATTTATCCTAATATACATCCTACTTATATTGTATTCCAAATTATAAACTGTGAATTTTTATGAAGAATTTCCCCTTCTAATCACGTAGTGATTGACCCTTCCTTAGGTATAAGGGATTAGATCATAGTCATAGAACTAAATCAAATTTCATCTCTAAAAAATACAATCTCATAATTTCTTCATAAATGAGTCCTCAAGCCGCAACTATGTAGTCCTCCTATAAAAACATTTATCATCATTGCTATTACTAATATTATCATTATCACCATTTTATGTTTGTTGTTAATATTATTGCTATTATTATTATTTCTTATTATCATTATGGTTATTATTATTATCATTATTTATTATTATTAACACCACCCATGTTGACATGATTATTAATGAAAGTTCGAATCACCATCAGGTTATAGGAAATCCCAGAGTAACGGGGGAATAACGTTTTAACGAGATATCCTTTCCTTTTCGAACTAGACTGACATCAGCCAAAGGGAATTAACAAGATTATACCACTACGTAAAATGATTTATTATTAATTATTACTAGAAAACGTGTCGTTGCGGTTAGAAACCAAAAATTACATTTATAATTCTGTTTATTAAGATTTACTATGAGATTTAATGGGCTTAGTTCAATAAATGCATTTTGCAGCAGAGATCTTAAACCTGTTTTATTTCACAAATTTATATCACTAATTAGATAAATGCGGATGAATAAGGATACAATAGTTAACTTAATTATTAAATATGATCAAAATCCTAACCTCGAATACCCAAGGAAACTCCCTCGAGTTAGTTGAAAAATCAAAGTCGAGTAACTACTTCACACTCTACACTCATCTTAACCACAAGAGTCACCGTCGGGTAGTTGAATGCGGGCCACATTTGCGGTTGAGAAATAAAATCATGTTCAAACGCCCCTAGTTGATACGAACCCAAATGGGTGACTAAAAACCAGTTACGAGATACTTTGATATTTCTCTCATCATTATAGGTATGCCCAACACTAGATCAAGGAATGTGCAGGCCGGTCCCTCATCATCCGACTCGAGCCTCGAAACAACTCACGAGAAGGCGGACGAGGTCACCAGATTGGACCCGGAGGAAGAGCTCACTCGCCTGAGGTCCAGATGGATCTGGTACAAGATCCACGATTGGACCTACCAGAACGTAGTCCCAGTAGTCCCGAAGGTGGAACCTTACATCAACTACACCTCCCTGGCGTTGATTGACGCATTCGAGGAGGCGAAGGAGGCAGTGGACCGGTTACGGCGGCTCGAAGATGCAACCCTGTCCGGCGAGCTCGAGGATGTCGACGGATACGCCCGAGCCCAATGCCACCCTAAGCGGACCGCAGCCATCCGCCGGGGTCTGGAGTGCCAGCGAAGTCCTCCGCGAGGGCCGGACCGGCCGAGAAAACGCGGACGCCCAGGAAAAACCGCCCAACCCAGTCAAGGAGATCGCCGGACCGAAAGCCAGCGTTGTGCAACACGCTTTAAGTGAACATCTACGTTGTGATCAATGACTATGACTTGTAATAGAAAACCGATTAGCATGCATCGACTTTGTTATTAAAATGTACAGTGTGGTATTATGTAATGTGATGGACGTCTTTAATCCAGGGGTAAAGTATTACTCTTTATGTCTTGGTAGTCAATATGAATTTAATTGTTTGTTTATGTTTTGGCTGTCAATATTAATTTAATTGTTTGTATTGCTTTATTTTTGATAATTTTCCTTAACGTTGACTATTATTACCAACCCTATAAGGTTTTAATGGGATTCATAGGACCAGGTTTAGGTGCGCGCAGAGGAGGGCTGCGACGAGGAGATTGTATTCATTTGGCGTTGATACTCATAATAATGCGCGAACACTCGATGATGATGTGAAAATTACTGATGTTGTCTTGTTTTAGTGCTAAAACTCCTGGAAGAGATGGGGGCAGACAGAGAGCGGGCGCAACAACAAGCGGAAGAGTACCAGGCCAAGCTGACTCGAATCAAAGCCCATTGCCGGAATTATGAAAGTACCTGGTTCCCGCCGGCAGAAATGAAGAAACGGATGAAGCTGATTGCTCAACTCCAACTCCAGAGTACTCAGGACCAGGTTGAGTTGCGGGCTCTTCGCCTGAGGGTGAAGGAGCTGGAGACCAAGGTGTATCAACAAGACATCAATCGGGAGGTCATTTCCAAGATCCGACCCATGAGCGAACTGCTCCAGAGACCGAAGGAGTGCGTACCTTCGATCCCCCCCCAGGAAGAAGATTCGGCCAGGCAAGGCTGCACGGACCAAAATGAGACAAGCCCGACTGGCCCAAACAATATTTCGACCAACAATACTGGAGCCTACCCCGAAAGAATCGGCCAAGACACTATAAACTTTGATTTGTGTTTCCTGAATAAATTGTTACTGGTATATCAGCATCTGGGAATTTTGATTTTTCCATAACGTTAATTGTCGTAATGGGGACCTAAAGAAATCGGATATAAGCCTTCTATCGGCAGTCCGTGAACTCCAGTGGGTGCTAGACAATTAAAGTATGCTAAGCATGCTCACTTCTTGCTAGTACCCAAACCCTTGATACAGTACCAACGTTGATTGCTCAACGGGTATCAAGTGGTCAGCTATAAATTGTATGCTGGGTTACGCTGGAAACAGCATGAGGAGGTAGATATTTTGCATTACCTGTAACCCACCACTAAGATAGGATAGCAAAGTGAAGAATTAGCCAAATATAGAGGGAAAATAAAAAATAAGAAAAGAAAATTAATAATTAGAAATAAAAATAATAGGTAAATCTCAATAAAGTGAGCCAATAAACCATAAGTAAATAAATATCACTACGAAAGTAAGATAAAGGAAAATAATAACAAAAATATAATAGCCATAAAAGAAAATATAACGAACAATTAAAATATTAAAAAACAAAGCCAAAGAATAGAAATAATAATTAAGGAAAAAATAAATAAAGTATAAAATCACGAAAAATATCCATCAGAATCCAATGAAAGAAAAGAAAAATAAGAATAATTAAAATTATTTATTAAATTAATCACTAAAAGAAATAAGAAAACTTAAGGAAAGAGTAAAGAGAAAAAATGAGAAAAAACACAATATTACAACATTACTGGATTCTGAAAAAAGAAAAGAAGATTGCTAAATTCCTTATAAAATCTTATAATCGAAAATTTTTTCATTAAATATATTATTTGCAGCAAAAGGCTAAAATTATCACTTTATTGTTTTAAATAATAAATGCCATAACTTTAAGAAACCATAACTTTATAAAAATAATAATAATAATAATAATAAAAATAATAATAATAATAATAATAATAATAATAATAATAATAATAATAATAATAATAATAATAATAATAATAATAATAATAATAATAATAATAATAATTACATTAGGAATCATAATAATAATATTTATAATTCTACTGATAATATTATTAACCAGAGTAATAAAATAATGATCATAATAATAATAATAAAAAAAAATAGTAATAATAATAATAATAATACTTAATTACTTTCTTAATACTTAAACTGATTATTGTTTAGATATCATTTTTTTTGAAAAATGTGCAAAAATTCCTTGCTCTGCTTACTTGATTAAGGATATCGATGATTATGGTAAATTTTTTCATTTTTGTTTACAAATTTAAAAATTATATTTTCAGAAGGATATGCTGCAGACATGTTTGTAAGGAGTTAGTAAACCCCTATATAAAATTATTATGGTTAAATGGTAGAAGTGAGATCAGTTAGTAGAAATAATTATTTCTGTTAAATTTTTATATTTAAATTCTATATTAAATTATATCATATTATATTAAATTATATTAAATTAAATCAATTAAATGTATGACCAGTAATTACATTAATATTAATAATTATCACGCTTCGGTGTTTAAATACGCTAGTAAACGGCACAATTTTGAAGTTGTTATAAAAATAAATGCTTGAAGAAGATTTGAATTTAATTGCGTCTAACATGGCGACCACGACCACGGATTTATTGATAAGCAGACTATTACCTGAGAAATTTCACAAAGGCGATGATCTAGAAAATTTTATCAAGGATTGTCAAAGGTTTTTTGGCGCGACAAAAACAACAATTAGGATGCAAGTAATATTAACTACAACATTACTTGACAGATCGCTAATGGAAGATTATGAAGCAGCTGAAAGAAAAACTATGGAAGAAAAACTTCGATGTGCATTTTCGAAACCGATATCATTAATGGATGATCTAAAAGAAGTTTTGAGTTATGAACAAGGATCAGATTCAGCTGAAACATTTATAGAGAAAATTAAAAAGATGACAAAGAAATTAATAGCGCACAAATGGGATGAAGAAGAAATAGAAAAATGCCTGCTTACAAACTGTGTAAGAGATCGAGAAGTTAAAAAAGAGATCCAGATTAAAGATTTGAAAACATCAGAAGAAATAAAAGCGACAATAAAGAAATTAGAAAAGGTAAACAAAATTATGGGCCATATTAATGTTGTGAAGACTTCACCGGTTGTTCAAAACTAAAGAAGTTACAGAGATGTTGCTCAAAGAGGAATGGTAAACGGAAATAATAGTTTCAAGCAGCGAAACGTCAGCAACCGACAATTGGAATGCTGGATATGCAAGAAAACTGGTCATGTTAGTCGAGAATGCCAAATGAAAAAGAAAATGACGTGTTTTGCATGCGGAGTTGAAGGCCACGTACGGCGAGAATGTTCAACGATTCAATACCAGAGATGTCACTTACGTGGACACAAGGAGATTGACTGCTATACAAATTTGGAAAGAAGGAAATTTCAAATTAATTCAAACATGAGTAGAGGGATAGCGGCCCACTAAACCAGCAGCCCTCTGGGACAAAGACATACCCCCTACCCCCCCCCCCGCCATTTTAATTTTTTTCAAGGTCAAATTTTAAACAAAGACCATGACTCATCCGATGACTCATTCAAGGTCATATGACTCATCCGGTGACTCATTCAAGGACATAATGACTCATCCGATGACTCATTCAACGTCATATGACTCACACGATGACTCATTCAAGGTCATATGACTCACCCGACGACTCATTCAAGGTCATATGACTCATGCGATGACTCATTCAAGGTTATATGTCTCATCCGATGGCTCATCAAGGTCATATGAGTCATGCCGATGACTCATTCAACGTCATATGACGCAAGTAGGTAGATGTGAGCCCCATGAATCAGTATGAGTTATCGCGCATATATACCCCCCCCTCCCCTCTCCCTTGCTGATAAGTTATTGCGCGTTTGATCGATGAGTTATCGCGCATATATTGATTTTTAAGTGCAAAGTGAAAAATGTGCAAAATGTGTAAAATTTATTCAGATGTGCTTTTCTTACATTAAAGATTTCACCCAGACATTGTCCACGAAAAAGATTTGTTATTTGTCGACACAGAATTATTTATATGAAATCAACAAAAAGATTTCTTTCCAATATATATGTCACGTTTTTAAGGAATAATTTTTGGAACATTGGGAACCAAGTATATTTAGTCGAGACATCCTTAACAAAAAAGTTGCGTCTTGATTCAACTAAGAAGATTCTTTAATAAAGATCTCGAAAAATTTCTTGGTTCTCCTAGGAATTCAGAAAGTGTAATCAATCAATATTTTTGGGCTATCTTGAGAACGAGACATATTTAGTCGAGACATCCTTAACAAAAAAGTTGCGTCCTTATTCAACTAAGAAGATTCCGAAATAAAATCCTCGAAAAGTTTCTTGGTTCTCCCAGGAATTAAGAAAAGGTAAAATCAATCGATAATTCTCAAAAATTCGGCTATGTCCGACGGACTTTGAAATATTTTCAACGATTCTATTTATGACAGTGCATCGTAAAATTTACATATTTTGATGGGACTTTCAGCTTTCTATAGTAGTTTTGAATGGAGATTTCAAATCTTTGTTCAAATGTATACTGTTATTGCGTCAACTATGAATATTTGTTTAAATAAACTCATTTGATTAATATATAGAGCCAATATAAATAGAGATATTAATACCAATGTTTTTGTTTTATATGTAATTAAAATCAGAGATCTCGAATCTTTGTTTTAAAAATTATTTTTCGCGCGCAATTTAAAAAATATTAACTATTTCTTATTAAATTTTCAAAACAATGAAACATTTATTAAAAAACTATTTGAAATATTTATACAATTCGTTGAGTAGAATGTTTACTGTTTGTTTTCTTTTGTAAGTAATACATTCTTGACATTGATATTGACAACATGAATCTTTTAGTAATTGAGTTTGCTTTTCATATCCATACATCATAAATTTATGGTGAAAAATAATGCGCTCTATGTTAATCCCAGTTGCCTGAAATATTTTGGCTGGTGCAATTTCCGGAGCATAATTTATAATTTCATCTTTGATTTCCGGATAAATCTCAAACACTTTATAAATTAGAATTTCTATTTGATAATCTAAACATAATTTTAAAAGTTTAAGAATAAAATATATTTATTTACCGATTTCAGAAACTTGTGACATTGTAATAAATGAAACAAATGTTAAAGTGTACAATATTTATAGTTTTTGTGAACCAATCAAATCATTTACATCATTTATAATTTTGTTGACAATCCAATTATAATTTAGAGTTTTTAAACCAAGTACAACTATTTTTCCACTAGAAAACAAGTTTACACACAAGGGGTTATAAGATATGAGACGCAAACCCGGGAATATTTCTGGTTCATATACACATTTTGTTTTCTTTGACAAATATTGCAAATTAATTAGTTGTTTGATATCAATAGTAATTGTACAAGATTGAAGATGAACATCTTTAATATTATAATGTATGCTTTCAATAGGTTTTTTGCAACCCATTATTCGACATTTCCCTGTCTTGAAGAATATAATTGTATAATTATCAGTTTTATCTATTATTTGCTGAGGTTTACCATAAGGAAAATTCATATTTTGTATAACTTTTAATGAAACCCGTCCACGGTAATTAATATTTACTAACATTATTGAAAATAACTCTAGGTAATAATATTGATTATTTTAAAATTTTAAATATTATTATGACAACCAAATTATGATATCATAACAACACGATTTTTAAACAGAAACATTTATTTAATAAAAATAACATAAGATATTAACATACATAATTTCTTTACAATTTTCCACTTACAATTTTCCATATAGGTAATATTGCTGTACTTGGCGCTATTTTATAACCTTGAATGCGAATTTTCATATTCCATTTAGCATTAGGTTTAAATGGGATTTGATTCTCATCTTCATCATAAAATTTCGTTGATGGACCGCCTATGAATGAACCATTTTCATTAACTATAAGTTGCTTGTTGATTCGTCCAAATATTGTAGTAATCGCTTCTTGATCTTCTTGAGAGAATTCTTCAATCCAGTAATTGTAACTAGTTTTCACTAGTTCAACAGGAATCAGCAAATTGTAATTGATCGGATTGACTAGTAAATGTATTTGATGCTCATGAAAAATATAAGTTGCTTTAAATAACGGTTGCTCATTCTTCATATTCAACATTTGAAATAATGATAAACTTTAAGTTCTATACACACACTGTCTCACATACATCTCTCATTTGTTCATTTTATCAACAAATCAAATACTTGTTACATTAACCAATCAAAATATGCATTAGTCCTGCATATTAATTTCAAGATACATTCATTTTTACAATGAATGAATACATAATCGCCATTGTCAATGGTTTAATTTATAAAAGTGATGATCAAACAATAAATTGTTTATTAAAAATAATAAAAGAAGTAGAGCTTCGATGTACCATTGATTTCTCTTCTATTTTATCATCGGAAGGTAATCAGGAAAAAACATTCAAGGATGTCTTTGAATCGTTGTTTGAGGATGGTATATGTTGGTCTAAAGTCATCGTTAGCTTAATGTACGTCAGAAACATTCTTATTTTATGTCCAAATGAACATCCAAAATATATGAACTGGTCAGTGCAAGAAATTACAAAAATTTACCCATGGATCAAAGAAAATGGTGACTGGAAATATATAAAAAAATTAGAGTTACATTTTTGGTTAAGAACTATGTTTAAACGTTTCATTATATTTTTTGTCAATTTAATAAAAATTTATAAACTTTGATAGTTAATTTAACTTGCATCAAATTCATATTTATTACTTACATATTAATAATAACATTCTAGATCAACCTAGAATGTTCTAGAACATTCTAGAACATTCTAGTTGATTGGTAACAATAAATATTTAGATACAATAATTAGTTATTATTTATCTATGAACAAAATCTATGAATAAAAAGAATATTCTTAGTTATATAAAAATAATTCTAGAAGATTCTATTTGGTTGTTAACAATAGTAGAACATTCTAGAACATTCTAGTTGATTGGTAACAATAAATATTTAGATATAATAATTAGTTATCATTTATCTATGAACAAAATCTATGAATAAAAAGAATATTCTTAGTTATATAAAAAAATTCTAGAAGATTCTATTTGGTTGTTAACAATAGTTGCTTAGATAATTAACTATTGTTTTAATATTTCATTTAAATTTCAATTAATCAATAAATTTTTATCTATCAAGTAAGATTTTATTTTGCTCTTGTTAAATATTTATTTTCTTTTCTTTCAGATATTATTCATTCAAAATAAAAGAAGAAGAATGCCAAATATTAAAAAACAAACGGTAAACTTTATTTATTTAATATATATATATATATTAAGTTTTTCGTTTAGAAAATATGTTGCGATATCGATCAAGGAAATGATATGGAAGATTTCTATGATAAATGTAAGTTATAAATTTTTATAATAAATTAAACTTTAATTAAATACTATTTTTTTAATAAATTTTAATAAATTTTATAATATGCTAAATGTTTTACCCGCTTTTCATAATAATACATTTAAATTAATTTTTTAATGATGTTAATACGTTCCAGTATTAATTTTATAAGTTTCGATTCTATGTTTAATTACAATAAGAAAAGCTTTCAAAATAAATTTCAATTTGTAAAATCGAAAACCCTTCAATTTAAATCAAAAATAACCGGTAATATTTTTCCAATTGCAAACTGGTTCACTAATCAAATAAAATTCAAATTCTATAAGTTTGAATTCTGCTTTAAATATTTTTGACTAAATTATATTACTTTTAACTTCAAGTAGCAAGCATATAATAAATTATTATTTATATGGTAAATTGCTGACCGGACAGACAAAATAAATCCGACTAAGGGTACTTAGGGGTAGTCACCTGGGGTTGAAACATAGTCTATGACCTGTCCCGAGTCAAATGAGGGCCATGTGTAAAATTTCAGCATCCTAGGTCCGACGGTGGGGAATTCTATAGAAAACAAACAAACTTTCATCTTTATATATTAGATTTAATTAAGGATTATTATTTTATATATATATATATATATATTTAATAAATTAAAATTGAAAAATAGATACAAATCTTTGTGAATTTGAGATTTTCTTTGAGATTTTCTCCATTGGGTGTCTTTTTAAAATATAATTAATATTATATTTAAACAAATTTAAACATAAATAATGTTTGTTTAAAAAAAAAATATCAAAATGGTAAAAATGTCAATTGGATCGTCTTATTTTTAATATTAAACTAAACAACATTAATATTTTTTTTAATAAATTTTATAATAATTTTAATTTATTTTTAATATTATTTAAATAATATAAATATTACAAGTTATTGTTTTTGCTATCATCAGTACTATATAGGAGACGCAAAGAATTCTTTATGTACCAATAAGTATACAATATCACTGATCTAGCTTTATTGCATACTTTCCATGGTACACTGGAAATCACATCACTTGCATAATAGCTTGGTCACAGAAATCTGTATTCACGTAAACATAACGTGTGAAAATCATAATCACCTCTGTTGACTAAAAAAAATAGTCAATACATAGAAACTGTTTACAAATGCATCCGTTTACCTTTAGCATTTTTAAGTTATAAAGTAATGGTTTTTTGTCGGATGTCTTACACTTGAATAAAATAACTACACATTGTTTGTGATTATAAAACTTTTTTCTCAAAATATATGGAACACAAAAGGGAAACCCGAATTATTTTAATAATATAAAATTCATTTAATAAATATTTAAATCATTATTTATTTTAAGGTGTGTTATACCCAAATTATTGTCAAAACAGTAGTCACAATAAAAGCTGTCATAAAATTATGCAAACATATTATGGCAAAACATATTATCAACAAAATTACTTTTTATGTCCATATTGCGAAACTTTAAGTTCCGATCCCTACATGTCCTTTTATAACACGCATAAGACACATTTAAATCAATTTGTGATGCGTAAAGATAAGCTTTTCAAAAGAAAGGTTTCCACTCACTTAATTAAAAATAAAAAAGCAAGATTGGAGAAAATAGAAAATGTAATATCGAACTCAGAAATAATTGAAATCATAGATTCGGAGGAAGAAGATTCGAGGCATAAAGAAGCTGGAAGTTCAAGGCGCAAAGAAGCTGGAAGTTCAAGGCGTGAAGATAAGCTTATCAAAAGAAAGGTTTCCACTCACTTAATTAAAAATAAAAAAGCAAGATTAGAGAAAATAGAAAATGCAATATCAAACTCAGAAATAATTGAAATCATGGATTCGGAGGAAGAAGATTCGAGGCATGAAGAAGCTGGAAGTTCAAGGTGCGAAGACGCTGGTACTTTAAGGCGTGAAGAAGCTGGAAGTTCAAGGCGCGAAGATGTTGGAAGATCTGAAGAAGAAGAAATTGATATAATAAATGGATCGTTTGAAATAATAGAAGAACTAGATTTCAATGATCAAAACGAAAATATATCGAATGTTGACAGTGATAGTACTGACTATGCAGATCATTACTCACTAGTTGATGACTTTCAAACAGGAGCAGGAATATCAGATAAACCGGAAATTGAATGTGATTTATACAGAACACATAGAATTATCACACTGGACATATCTTGTTATAATATACAAAAAATAGTTATTCCACCAACGTTGTTGATAAAATTAAACGCTTGTATAAATGAAATGAAGAGCGTTAAGATACAGTTCGGGATCAATGTAGAATTCGTCAAAGACGGTGAGCTGAAGACTGCAAGAATTTCAAACAGAGCCACAAAATTAACAGATGACTTTTTAGATGAAGGAATCGAAAGTTTGAATGAGAAAATTGCTATTAGATCGGAGTTGGGTAGCAGTTGGCGTCTTAACAGGATACTGGAGATTAATTTTAAAATAACAAAGTTTGCCGAAATTAGTCGATTGTCTGGACATCGACATATAAGAACCCCGGCATCATTAAAGAATAAAATTATAAACATCCAAAATCAAGACAATCTGTGTTTTATCTACAGCGTTTTGTCTATATTGAAATACGAAGACATTCATGAAAACCGTAACAGACCGTCACAATATTATCGGTACATGAATGAAGTAAATTACGATTCGGAAAACCCTCCGGCAACATTGAAATACATAAAGAAATTTGAAGATCAGAATCCAGGATTGGCGATCAATGTTCTCTCATACGAGTCGGATGATACATATTTAAATAATGATGATGATGTTGTTATGAAACATCCGAATATAGACATAATTCGGAGGACAAAGGTTAAAGATGTTACAACAATATATTTATTATTACTAAGTGAAAGTAATAATTACCATTACGTTGGAATACCTAATATCAACAGGTTAATGAACTGTCATGTATCCAATAATTGTACAGTTCGCATTCAATGTATATGGTGTGTAAATTGTCTAAATGGATTTCGGAGACAATTGACATATGAAAGACATCTGGCTTTATGTAAGAAAAATCAGCTTGGGACAACTTTGTACGTTATGCCAACAGAAAAAGAGCTCAGATTCAAAGATTGGTCGAAGAAAGTGACTCCACCTTTCGTAATCTATGCTGATTTCGAATCTATTTTACCAGACGATCAGCAATACCATCAGAAACACTTACCGATTTCAGCTGGACTTTTGCTGATAAACAATTTTAGCGGAGCTTCCTCATATTTTCAATTTATTGGGTTAAATTGTATATTTGATTTTTTAAAGAAAGTAGAGGAAATAGCAGAAAATAAAGTAAATCATTATTACCAGAGAAATGGTAAACAACCTTTAATTCTCAGTCCAACGGAACAATCCTCTTTTAATATGCAATCATTTTGTTATATATGTAAGGAACACTGTGATCATTTGGTTCGAGATCATGATCATTTCAGCGGGAAATATTTAGGTGCGGCATGTGGAAAATGTAATCTTTCAAGAAGAGTACGTCGAGTGCTTCCAGTAGTATTTCATAACCTGAGAGGTTATGATATGCATCATATTTTAAAATATGGCATAAATAAATTCCCTCACTGGAATTTGAGTTGTATTCCGACAACATCCGAAAAATTTCTTACGCTTATTGCGCATTGTAAGCAAATAAAGATCAAATTCATTGATTCATATCAGTTTGTAAATGAATCTTTGGATAATGCAGTAAAAACAATAAACAGTTTACCAATTACAAATGCAGCATTTACGGGAACAATACAGGATTCAAAGGGTATTTTTCCATACAATTTTGCCACAAGCCTGGAAGTTCTACGAGAAACCAGAGAATTGCCACCAATTTGGAAGGAGTGTCACAAGCCGCATATGATAAAGCAGTGAACATATTGTCTGAAACCGGATGTGAAACCCTTTTAGACTATATGATGATATATCTAAAGTTGGATGTATATCTTTTAGCAGATTACTTTCAACAATTCAGAACTAAATCACTAGCCCATAATGGATTGGAACCTTTAAATTTTTTCGGTATTCCGGGAATGACATGGGCATCGGCATTAATGTCATTGGATAGACCTATTGAATTGTTGCAAGATAATGAAATGTATAATTATTATGAAGCTGGCATTCGAGGAGGTATGACTTTCGTTAATAAACATCAAGTTAGAAGAGATGAAAATACAGAGTTATTATATATCGATATAAATAACTTGTATGGATGGGCACTTAGTCAGAGTTTGCCATATGGAAAGTTTGAATGGATCCATACTGATTTGGACACTATTCTAGAAGAGTGTAAATCATCAAACCTAGAGAATTTACCATATGGATATACGTTGGAGGTTGATATGAATATTCCAGATGAAATTCATGATTTATTAGACGATTTACCTGTTGCACCAGAGAAGATGTGTCCAGAAGGAACAAAAGTGGAAAAGCTTCTGTTAACACATTACCCGAAGAAAAACTATGTAATTCATTGGCGACTATTGAAAATGTATATGTTTTTAGGAGTTGAAGTAACAAATATACATCGGGCAATCAAGTTTAACCAATCAACTATTTTCAAGGAATATGTGGAAGCCAACACCAAATTGAGGGCTCAATCAACATCTGAACTGGAGAAGGGATATTATAAACTATTAAACAACAGTTTATATGGGAAAACAGTGGAAAATTTAAAGAAGAGGATGAATTTAAGGTATGCAATTCACAAAGAAAAATGGTAACATATTCATCAAAACCAACCTTCAAGAGAAGTATAAAGATTGCAGATGATTTAATAGCTGCAATTATGAACCCTGATGTTGTATGTTTGGATAGGCCTTCGTATATTGGACAAACAGTTTTAGATCTCTCCAAACTAATAATGTATGAGCTGCAGTATATAGAACTACAAAAGTATCGTGAACAGTTCAATTGTGAGATTAATATAGCAGCAGGGGATACGGATTCGTTCTTCTTGGAAATTAAGAATCTTAAATTGCAAACATTATTAGAAGCTATGATCCAAGATAATCTATTGGATGCATCTAATTATAATTCGTCTCATCCGCTGTATAACAGAAGATTAGATTCTGTTATAGGAAAGTTTAAGGATGAAAGTAAGGGAGTCCTATATGATGAATGGATATTTCTTCGGCCAAAGCTTTATAGTTTGTTGGGTGGTCCAAAGAAAACTATTAAAGCCAAAGGTATTAGATTGAATGAAACTGAGATAGATCATCAATCATACATCGACTGTTTTAATGGAATGGAAATACCTAAAGTCATACAAACGAGGCTTGGGTCCAAAAATCATCAACTTTACACATTTAAATCAACAAAGTTGGCTCTGTCAAATAAGGATGATAAAAGGGTATGGGTGGGTCGGAACAAAAGTTTTGCATATGGACACTATAGTATAAATATTGTTGATAATGATGATAATATATTTGCATGATTATATGTGAAATCAACTGTCAAATTTCCTCAAACAGACATTCTATTTTTTGTATATAAAGAGTTGTTATTGTTATTTAATAAAATATTGTACAAAAACTGTGTTATTTTAGTTATTTTTGAAAATAAAGAAATGAACACCAACTAATATTTATTAAACTCAAAACATAACCAAACAATACAATGTTGTCCACATGTAACTGTTAGCGGTTCTTGATAACGAATTCTATTGTACACGATAGGTTTTGATAATTTCGATAACTTCGACACTAACAGAGGCGGATAATAGTAACCCATCGGATCAAACACTTTAATCTTTTCAGGTTTAACAAATACTGCTAGCCAATGTTCGCCATCAAGACTTGAGGATTGGGTATTGACTATTAAAGCATTGTTACTTTCAAGAAAAGGGATTTTATCCAGCGGATAAACTCCTAAAAACCTGTCTCCAAACAGATTTGATGCAATACAATTAAGCTGAACAGAACTAATCAAGTAAATCGTTTATTAGAAAGTAAACTTACTCCATACTTCAACTTACTCCATACTTCATCTTTGTTTAAACTAGAATTGACCGATTTGCTGAAATCTGTATTTCGCTTTCAAAAACTCCATAAATAATTACATATACAGGAGATGTTAAAGCCTTGTTGAATTTAATATCAAGTCTCAGATTTCCATTTTGTGGCAATTGACTTTGATTCCAATCAAAGTCTGGAGCCAAAATGAATATAAAGAAAGGATATTTGGTCTTAAAATCTACAATGTCGATTCCGCAATTTAAATTCTTATCTAAATAACCCATATTTCGAATTATAGATTGCATATAGGTCACAGCATAGTTATCGTTGTCGAAATCTTGAGTATATGTTTCACGATAATCGGAATTTTTTGATAAAGTTAAAGAAGTTATACTGAAATGTGCGAATTTTGAGCTAGTTTCTGTATATGAACCATTATATTGTGCTTCTGATTGGAAGGTTACAAGAATAAAATTTGGCAAACGTTTATCGCCAAATATTTGTTCTTTATAAAATGAGGATGAATCTTTACTTATTGCAAAGGCAACAATTTCTTTGGTTTTGATAGGATAAATCGCATGTTGTGAATTAAGACCAATCTGATGGCCTGCCAACACTGATGACTCAACTCGTACACGGCGAACCATTAATTTTGCATCAACCAACTGATATTTTGGTGATGCTCCAGCTACAGATGTATCCAAACAAAATTTTGAGTCTGATCTCTTCATACGAATATGTACATTAACTCCTGGAAGTAAATATTTAGGCTGATCCATAAAATCTAGTTGTAATGATGAACACATTGAAAACAGTCTTGATTTCGCAATCCATGTTTTCCTAAAATCTTTACTTCCATAACCCATTGGCGCAAGACAAATACTTTTTGTATCTCCGTTATAGTTTAAAATTGTTTCAATTAAAGCTTTGTGTGCATATGTGTTGTTGCCACCTTCGATTTTGATATTATTAAAACCCAGAATAACATCTTTAAATAGAGTATGAAACATGTAGTTGGTTGGAATTACATCAACACCATCTGCCAGATCTTTATTGTCTTTATCTACAACCTTCAGTTGAATGGATAATAGAGTGTCATTCAAATCTAAATATTCAGTCTGTGAACCGTTAACAAAAAATTCTACATCATTCCTTGAATCAGTAATTGAATTCATAGGAAATACATCTTCAAATATTCCATTTTCAATTACTACTTGTGGAGACGGACGATCAAAAATACACAATTCAGTTTTACCGGAGATCATCATTTTCGAATATTGTTCCACGACCTTTCCATCTTTTGTTTATACGAGATTTTCGTCGCTTACTCAAAATTTGTTGTGGTGTTGATGCTGGAGGTTTTTTAGTTTCATTTGGTTTAGAAATCTTTGCTGCACTTGGCATCAATTTCCCAATTTCATTCATTGCATGTCTTTTCAATGTTGGTAGTATTTTTTGATCTTTCATTATCACATCCTTTGCTGTTCTCATGCCAAATGAACCAATCTTTTTAAGTATTGGAAGTGCGAACCTTCCAATTGTTTGCAACCATCCGGATCCATATTGCTTACCCATAAAATATGGTAATTCTCCACCAGTTTGACTATTACTATATAACGACACAATATCAGGATTAGACATTCACCTTTCGAAAATGTAAAGTCAAATGGGTTTTTGAATCTTTTGAAAAGTTTATCAATTTTCCAGAATCATCACGTATATTAATTTCTATATTGTTTATACATGATGTTGCAACAGATAAATACATAGGATTTTCAATCGTTATCTGTACCATCTTGTTCATGCTTTTCAACCCATACTGCTTTCATTAGAGGAACACTTACATCACCAACAATTACAGATTCAACAATATTACTATAAATGAACATTTGTTGATGAAGTTTAATTATTTTTGGTTTCGATGTTCCTTCGTTAACTTTTAAGTTTTGTATATACGTTTCTTTTGATAATCCTAATGTCTTTACCAAATTAGAGTCAAATTTCATTTGGCCAACAGTCGGATTCATTTGAAATTTAAAAAATTTGTCTAATTCAACAACATCGAAAATATCTGCACAATGTTTTGTTAAATAAACTTGTAATTGATCAAGATCTGTAATATACAAATCATCTTGAAATGTATAGCTATGCTCAACAGCTTTGTTATACAAGAGTTGAAATTTGAATATAGCATCAGTTTTTGGAAGAGTATCAATATCAAATTTCACCGTTTCATCAAAAGTGTTACGCAATAGAGTAAATCCTAGGCGTTTTGCATCAGTTAAGGTTTCAAATAAAAATTGAAATGGTCGCTTCAAACATTGAAAGTATAAATATCTATCCTCAACATATATTATCGCATTTGTATTTCCTTGATTGATCATTTCATAGCTATCTTGAATTATCTTCACTTTGACAATTTCTGATACTGATTCCATCTTGGTATATTCAATCTTGGATTTACTGTAAAACGGAAAGAGATTGTATACAAATGTAAAATCCAACAAGGACACTTCCCAACTACCATTTAAATAGATTGGATTTTGAAGTTCGACAATAAATTTACTGGCATTGTTATTTGGATGAATTAAAGGAGAGCTATTGCTGGGTAAAATCATGTAAAAATTAGTTTTATTCATTTCAACTGAGATTCCAGTATCCAAGTAGGGTTTTGATAACCATGCCATTTGACATAATATTGTTTATGCTTCCCTTTTCCTCTGGTCTTTAGAATTTCTTGTATTCTAAAAGTTGTAGGACTTGGAATAACTTGTAATTCTTGTTCATAAAATTTACCTATAATTTCATTGTTATCATAATCCTTAATGACATACATTATTGGACTCTGTTTAGTGTTAATCTTCGAAATTTGAAAAACTTCGTCGCTCCAATTACTATCAAAGTTTTTAATGAATGGAGAAGCACTAATTTTTGATATTCTTACATAATCACTGATTTTATATTTTGCTTTCTTGGGTTTTGGAACTTGTCGAGATAACCATAATTTGACTTGATTATCATTTGAAACATCAACTGGTCTTAATCCATTTAAACCACGGTGCGAGGAATGATTATATGAATGAATTAGATTTTGTAAAACATGTATCCATGTCTTATTGCCTTGATGTACAAAATACTTTTTCAATTTATCTCTCAATGTACGATTAAATCGTTCGACATAGGCTGCCTTATATTGAGAATGAACAGTGTAGTGATTTACATGATTTTCTTTTAGAATTTGTTTAACTTTACTGTTGTAAAATTCCTTACCCAAATCAGTTTGCAAATTATCGGGATGTCCGTCAGCAAATAAACTCTTTATTGCTTGAGCAATTTCACTAGCAGATTTAGTTTTAACAGGTATAGCTCTCGCAAATCGGCTAAATATGTCAATACATGTTAAAATATATTTGTAACCTTTGTTGATACTGGAATATGGAATCATTTCCAACAAATCCGCTTGCCATGAATCATCAATACCAAATGTTTTATATGCTCTTTGTAATGTATTGTAATTATTTATTTTTCTTGGTTTTGTTAACCGTATGTTATAAAAGTAAATTACAATTCTTCACGTCGTACGTGACGAAGGTTTTTATTTTATGTTTGTAAAAAAACAAACTATATAGTGATAATTTACCATAGTAAATTATCACTATAGGAAAAAATTGAATTTTAAAAAAATCTATAACTACAAATTAAAAATTATCAAAACAAGAAACAGGTATTTCCCGTGAAATCTTTTCTGCTATTAAACAAGGAATTAAGTAAATTGGGAAATTTCAAGATCCAATAGTTATAATTCGGAAGATCTCCCAACGACTACTCAAAGGATTAGATCAAATACTCGTATAATCTCGAACCATACACTTACTTTTTCATATCCCATTATTATTCGAACTTAAAAAGCTTACTCAAAGATTAATCACTGAAGAAAAGCTATATTGTCAAAAGTAACCTTATATTGGTTTTTAGTTAATAAAAATTGTTAATAAGAATTGTTGTATATTAATTTGATTTTCTTTTTTTTGTACTATTCGTGTCAAAACAAAACACAGCCTGCACCCCGATTGTCCCGCCACATTTTTTTTTATCGGTGACTCTTTCGGGCTCATCAATTTTCCTTACTGCATTAAATAACAATAAAAATAACATTATTACATAACAATTGGTGTCAGAAGCAAAGCAAACACAACACGACACTCGCATTCGACGTTTTCTTTCAATCACTAAACTTTTCAGAATAGTTATTATAGAACTATAAAGGCTAGTGACACTGTTGGCCGAACACAGTAGGCCATATCCTTCAAACAAACCACTATTTTTTTTTGCACAGCAAACAATAAAAAAAACTGCAACAAAACAAATAAATGGCTTCAAACCAGCTAAACCCGACAAACACTACACAGATACCTAACAACTATGAAAATGCTCACTCACCGGAAAACATTAACCACCAGTACAACCCAAACACCAACAACGCAAACACACACCCAACACATGAAAGCAGTAGTTATTATTACAACCCTGAAAATTCATCCGCGGTAAACTCAATACTAAACCCCAAGGCAAACATCCCAAATTTCTTCACAGACGAAAACGGGACACCACAAAAATGGCTAGAATTTGCCAAATTAACATTAAACCTATCAGGCATTAAATCATCAAGAACAGTTTGTTCGCACATAATTGCTGCCCTTCCCAGCAACATCCTGAACGAGATAGCCGATAGAATAGAGGAAATATCAAAGGACGACAACCCTTTCGAAAATTTATACAACACTTTAATAATTCGGAACAAAGTAAACAGACGAGAACTACTCGAATCCTGCTTGAAAGATATCCAATTGGGTAATGACAAACCGTCCGAATTTCTGCGAAATCTAAAGACAAAACTCGAATACTTGCAACCAAAAATAACAAGCACCGGGTCAAAAGAGTTCATCAAAGACCTTTTCATGCGCGCAATGCCACCTGAAATACGACGGATTCTAGCTGCCAGCAACTGTACAGACCTCGATACTCTGGCAAACATAGCAGACAAAATCAACGACGAAATATACCCAACAATATGTAGAACTTACCAAAACAAAAATTATTTTAAGAGCAACGAAAACAAACCTGTACACAATAGCTCAGAAACTACAGAAACGAACAAACTCCTCTCAACTCTGGTAACAAAATTCGACGAAATAATTATTGAAAACAAAAATCTAAGAAAGGACATAACCGAATTACAAAGAAGAGAATCCAGGAGAACGCAATATTACGAAAAAAGACAAAATTATCCCAGACAAAATACACGATCTGGCAGCCGCAACAGCTTCGACAGAAACAAAACAGGGAACAACCCCAATATATGCACAAACCAAAACTATTGTTACTACCACAATAAATTTGGGAATAAAGCATACAAATGCAACAAACCCTGCACCTTCGACAAAGAAGAGTCGGGAAACATATAAAGTCACCAATGATAGCACCAACATTAGGTGACAGCCAAACTTTCACGGTGCATAGCAATGGCCTCAATTTTCTTGTTGATTCAGGTTCAATAATTTCATTATTACCGAATTACCTATACAAAAACACAAAAACCGAAACCGCAAATTTGTGCGCAGCAAACGGCAGCCCAATTAAAACGTTCGGAAAGCAAAACATTAACATCACCATCAACAACACACAATACAATTGGCAATTCACTATCGCTGAAGTCAAACAAGCTATTTTAGGAGCAGATTTCCTTTCAAACTTCAATCTACTAGTCGACTGTAAGAATGGAAAAGTCATACCAAACAATTCAAATGACATACACCACAAAAATAAACAGTCTAAAAAACAAATCAATTGTGACATCGGAGTAATAACAGCCCAAATAGGTGAAGCAAAAACAAATAAAACAGAAACAAACTGGCACATACCTAACGAAATCGCAAAACTGATACGAAATGCAGCAAATATAACTAATAAATTAGAGACAAACAACAACACAAAATGCATAACCGAATACATAATAATTAGCAACGGAAACCCAGTCCATGCAAAAGTCAGACAGTTAGACAAAAATAAACTCGAAATAACTAAGAAAATATTCGACGAACTACTAGAAAACCAAATCGTCAAACACTCAAACTCAAACTGGTCATCAGCCCTCATGCTTAAAGAAAAGGCAAACGGCGAATGGCGAGCCTGCGGAGACTACAGAGCATTAAACAATATCACAACAGCCGACAAATACCCAATCCCAATAATAAACGATATCATCAACAGATTTAACAAACCCAAAATTTTCAGCAAAATAGATTTAGAAAAAGCCTATCATCAAATTCCTGTCAGAACTGAAGACATAAAGAAAACAGCAATCATCACACCCATAGGACTGTTCGAGTATAACAAAATGCCTTTCGGATTAAAAAATGCTGCAGCCACTTTCCAACGCTTCATGGACCAAATATTACGAAATCAACAGAACACAGTCGCATACCTTGACGACATCCTGATAGCATCAGCAAACAAAACAGAACATATACAAAATATTAAAAATGTGTTCGATATATTAAGCAAACATGAGCTAAAAATTAACATAAAAAAATGTGAATTTTTGAAAACAGAAATAAAATTCCTGGGATACATGTTAAACGAAAATGGAACAAGACCTTTAGACGACAAAATCAAAGCAATCAAAAATTACCCTCTACCCAAACTACAAAAGAGCTAAGACGTTTCCTTGGCATGATCAATTTCTATCACAAATACATACCAAGATGTAGTGAAATGCTAGCCCCTCTCAATGAACTGAACAAAATAAAGAGAAACATCAAAATAAATTGGAACGAAAAACTAATAACAGCGTTCGAACAGGCAAAAGAAAATCTGAAAAATGCAAGCATCCTAAACTATCCCAACCAAGAATTACCATACATAGTCAACACAGATTGTTCGGGAGTAGCAATGGGCGGAACGATATTCCAAGAAGAAAATAACGAAAAAAGACCAATAGCTTTCTTCTCAAAGAAACTCAAAACTCACCAAATGAGATACTCTACTTTTGACAGGGAGTTATTAGCGTTACACGATACAATCAGACATTTCCAATACCTATTGGAAGGAAAAGATTTCGAAGTGTATACCGACCATAAACCCTTAATAAACGCAATGAACATGAAAAACCCTTCACCGAGACAAATAAGACAATTAAACTATATTTCACAATTTAATTGCAAAATAAAATACATAGCAGGTTCAGCTAACATAAGTGCAGATGCATTATCAAGAATAGAAACTGACATAAATGCACTTAACATAACACCCATCATAGAGTTAGAAAAGTTAAAAACTAAACAAAAAGAAACAACAATCGAAACTCCAAGGATGAATTCACTCCACCTGGAAGAAATAGACGGCATATGGTACGACACTTCAAATGACAATAACAAAAGGATCGTAGTACCAGCAGAACTGCGCGATCAATACCTCCAAAAATATCACAACATCTACCATCCGGGAAACAAAGCCACATACGAACTTCTGCATACCAAAGTTGTTTGGCCTTTTATGAGAAGGGACGTAAAAACGTTCGTAAAAAATTGCCCACAATGTCAAAAGAATAAAATAACAACAAAACAATTCAAAACAACAATTGTACAATTCCCAAGTTCTGAACCGTTCGAAACGATACATATCGATATAGTCGGCCCTCTACCTCCAAATAATAAACACAAGTACTTATTAACTATAATAGACCGAAAAACAAATTGGTTCGAAGCCATTCCCATAAAGGAAATATCAGCAGCAAAAATATGCAGTAAATTAGAATTAAACTGGTTCGCCCGGTATGGCTGCCCAAAGACAATAATCAGCGATCAGGGCAGGCAATTTGAATCCGACATTTTCAAAGGACTTTGTAACAAATATAACATCAACAAAACCAGAACAACAGCATACAATCCACAATCAAACGGAAAAGTCGAGAGATTACACCGATCATTAAAACAAGCAATCAGAACAAAAACAAATTATAACAACAACTGGTTAGAAAAATTACCAGAAATACTAATAGGATTACGAAACAACCCTTCAAGCCTAAACAACAAAAGCCCTAGCCAATCAGTTTTTGGACACTATACAAACCTACCAAACTTAAAGGACGAAAACGAAAACAAGATAAAAACAACCGCTAAAGAATCACAAATACCCATACTAAAAAGTATTCTAAAAAACAAAAATAATAATAAAACCCAAAACCAAACAGAACTAATAATAGACATGGTTTTAGTAAAGAAACCCTTCACTAGCGGATTTGAAACAAAGTACGAAGGCCCATACAAACTGTTAAATATGTATAAAAACGTTGGCACAATTTTAAAAGACAATAAACAAATCAAAATAAACATACGCCGATTAAAACCATATCACGAAAACAAAACACCAACTCTTAACAATCACCACAACCTAAACCCTCAAAACAACCACCCAAAGTACAAAACACAAGAACGAACAGAAATACAGACAAACCAGAAACACATCAGATTCAGCGAAAAAGACTCAACAAAAATTTTCGACAACAACACAACAATCACACCAGAATACAAAAAGCGTTATAGCGATTGCCTCAAATAAACAACACATGCACCCACAAGATTTTGTTGTACAATTTTTATAAAGTGCTAGTTGTAAAACACAAAACATAAACCCACCTAAATCATCACTAAACACAAGAACATATGTTTTATCTTATCTCTGTAAATATGTAAAGCCGTTTAAATGTTAACCTCCGGTTTTAAAGGGGGAAGTTCTGTAATGTATTGTAATTATTTATTTTTCTTGGTTTTGTTAACCGTATGTTATAAAAGTAAATTACAATTCTTCACGTCGTACGTGACGAAGGTTTTTATTTTATGTTTGTAAAAAAACAAACTATATAGTGATAATTTACCATAGTAAATTATCACTATATGAAAAAATTGAATTTTAAAAAAAATCTATAACTACAAATTAAAAATTATCAAAACAAGAAACAGGTATTTCCCGTGAAATCTTTTCTGCTATTAAACAAGGAATTAAGTAAATTGGGAAATTTCAAGATCCAATAGTTATAATTCAGAAGATCTCCCAACGACTACTCAAAGGATTAGATCAAATACTCGTATAATCTCGAACCATACACTTACTTTTTCATATCCCATTATTATTCGAACTTAAAAAGCTTACTCAAAGATTAATCACTGAAGAAAAGCTATATTGTCAAAAGTAACCTTATATTGGTTTTTAGTTAATAAAAATTGTTAATAAGAATTGTTGTATATTAATTTGATTTTCTTTTTTTTGTACTATTCGTGTCAAAACAAAACACAGCCTGCACCCCGATTGTCCCGCCACATGTTTCTTTATCGGTGACTCTTTCGGGCTCATCAATTTTCCTTACTGCATTAAATAACAATAAAAATAACATTATTACATAACACTCTTGTTGGAAATCTTTTTAACATCGGTTTGTTGAGACTGTATGCAAGTTGGCTTGATAACCAATTTCTTGTCTCTTTCTTTGATTTCTTGATTGCTTTCTTTAGTCTGTCGATTCCGCCGAAAGATGCTGGGTCTCTTGGATTTGTCCAAATTTTCTCCATTGCAACAATTTGAATTAAAATCAAGTTTGAAATTCGGTAATGAAGGACTACCACCCATTGTTTATGAACTTCGACTTCCTAATAAACCTGCTCCACCTAATAAAGATAATGCAAGAGGAATTAATGCAGCTATAAATCCTCCTTGTTGTTTATACATAATCTTTCTCATTTGTTTTTTGTTTTTGCTATTTACAAGTGATAGAAGCGATTTCTTGTGTTTTTCCAAAATATGTTTTCTTGCACTGCTAATATTTATCTTACCATGTACAACTTTCATTATAATATCAAGTAAATCATCTATCACAAATGTAGGGAATGTTTGTAAAATTATCATTCTTGATTGTTTAGGAGCCTTCAGCAAAGAATTAAAATATGGTAAGCTTCTTGGAATTTTGACTTTTCTAGATGCTATAAAATCTTTAGGTTTTTGTTTTGATAATTGAAACTCTTTTGGTTCAGTGTAACTGGTTTTCAGTGGAATTTCATTTGCAATTTTATTTGTAATTTTCCTCTTCTTACGCTTTGCAATCAAATTCTTCAATTTCTTTGAAGGTTTGACAATTACCTTTTGAAAAGACATTATTAATCTTTTCAAGTGATCAACTTTGTTTATATACTGTTGCACCGTTTTTGTTAAATATATCTGTTCGAACTCGTAATTCATCCGAACATTTTTGAGTAAAGTCTAGAAATAAATATCCATGGGGAATTTTAGTTGCATCTTGAAATGCTTCTAGTAGAAACTTCCTATTGTTTGGGTATGCTTGTCTTGCTAGAAAATCAATGACTGTTGCATCTCTAGGGTTTTTAAAAATTGTTAGATAATGTACATTTAAATTACGAGTTCTATGATTTCCTCCTTGATGGAAAAGATTTTGGGTTATAAAAATAACTGTAACTCCAACATGTCTAGAAATCTTTGTAAACAAATTATTAAATTCCTTTTCTTTGTTGGCTTCTTGATATAAATCATCAATGATGATGACATCTCTCTTTTGTAAACGTTTTGTCCAATCTTTATCAAACCCTTTTATAATTTTCATTTGAACTTTACAGAATTCTGAATGCGTCAAACCATTTTCAGTTTCTGAACCTCGATGCCAATATATTTTGTTGAATTTTTCAACAAACAAATTAGACTGGAGTAATTTACATACAAAAAGCATTTTACCGCTTCCACTAGGACCGACAATTTGATAAACAGCTTCATTTTGTAATTCCATTTAAAAAGATGTACTACAAATATTGTTTATATAATGAGTCGAAAAACATGTTGAAATAGTTAATATTTTTTGAATTGCGCGCGAAAAATAATTTTTAAAACAAAGATTCGAGATCTCTGATTTTAATTACATATAGAACAAAAACATTGGTATTAATATCTCTATTTATATTGGCTCTATATATTAATCAAATGAGTTTATTTAAACAAATATTCATAGTTGACGCAATAACAGTATACATTTGAACAAAGATTTGAAATCTCCATTCAAAACTACTATAGAAAGCTGAAAGTCCCATCAAAATATGTAAATTTTACGATGCACTGTCATAAATAGAATCGTTGAAAATATTTCAAAGTCCGTCGGACATAGCCGAATTTTTGAGAATTATCGATTGGTTTTACTTTTTCTTAATTCCTGGGAGAACCAAGAAACTTTTCGAGGATTTTATTTCGGAATCTTCTTAGTTGAATCAAGACGCAACTTTTTTGTTAAGGATGTCTCGACTAAATATGTCTCGTTCTCAAGATAGCCCAAAAATATTGATTGATTACACTTTCTGAATTCCTAGGAGAACCAAGAAATTTTTCGAGATCTTTATTAAAGAATCTTCTTAGTTGAATCAAGACGCAACTTTTTTGTTAAGGATGTCTCGACTAAATATACTTGGTTCCCAATGTTCCAAAAATTATTCCTTAAAAACGTGACATATATATTGGAAAGAAATCTTTTTGTTGATTTCATATAAATTAATCTGTGTCGACAAATAACAAATCTTTTTTCGTGGACAATGTCTGGGTGAAATCTTTAATGTAAGAAAAGCACACCTGAATAAATTTTACACATTTTGCACATTTTGCACATTTTGCACTTTGCACTTAAAAATCAATATATGCGCGATAACTCATTGATCAAACGCGCAATAACTTATCAGCAAGGGGGGGGGGGAGGGGTATATATGCGCGATAACTCATACTGATTCATGGGGCTCACATCTACCTACTGACGCACACGATGACTCATTCAAGGTCATATGACTCGTCCGATGACTCATTCAAGGTCATATGACTCATCCGATGACTCATCCAAGGTCATATGAGTCATGCGATGAGTCATGCTAAATTTTTTAAAATTTAAATTCTCAGAAATTCCCGCCAATGGTTTTTATTATTTAATAGCTCATTCGAAAGGTATTTGAATGGTGAGTATTTGAGACCACCGAAGGTCGATGGAGGTTCAATAACCTTCAAAGAGTTCAATGGTATTGGTTACACTCAACATCTCACAAGGGTATTATTATTACTATTATTATTATTAATATTATTATTATTTTTATTATTATTATTATTATTATTATTATTATTATTATTATTATTATTATTATTATTATTATTATTATTATTATTATTATTATTATTATTA
Source organism: Schmidtea polychroa (assembly GCA_959609185.1). Lineage (NCBI taxonomy): Eukaryota > Metazoa > Platyhelminthes > Tricladida > Dugesiidae > Schmidtea > Schmidtea polychroa. The sequence goes on along the minus strand of CAUHTR010008220.1, from coordinate 43,699 downwards.
TTATTATTATTATTATTATTATTATTATTATTATTATTATTATTATTATTATTATTATTATTTTAGGTAAAGAATTCTACAATAGCAAAGTTAAGCAAATTCTCGATAAACTGAAAATAAATCACTACTCGGTACATTCTCAATACAAAGCTGCCCATGTTGAAAGATTTAATCGAACATTGAGAGATAGATTAAAGAAATTGTTCGTGCATCAAGGTAATAAAAAATGGGTAAATGTTTTACCGAAAATAATAACAAGTTATAATCATTCATCACATCGAGGACTGAATGGATTGAGACCGGTTGATATTACATCAAAAACATCATTGACTTCTAAAAAATCTGTAAAAATTGCAAAACCTAAATATAAAGTTGGTGACCATGTTAGAATTAGTAAAATTAGTGCATCACCATTTATTAAAAATTTTGATACAAATTGGAGTGATGAAGTCTTTGTTATTTCAAAAATAAATACTAAACAGAATCCTGTAATGTATGTCATCAAAGATAATGATAATAATATTGTACAAGGGAAATTTTATGAGCAGGAATTACAAGTCATTCCTCCCCCAAAAGTATTTAGAATTCAAAAAATATTGAAAACTAAAAAGGTCGGCAAGGATAAACAATACTATGTCAAATGGCATGGTTATCAAAACCCGTCATGGATATCAGCAAAAGACCTAGTAAAGTGAATTTTTATACTATTTTGCCGAGCAATAGTTGCCCATTAATTCATCCAGACAATCAAGCCAGTAAATTCATGGTCAATCTCCAGAATCCGATTTCTTTAAATGGGGACTGGGAAGTTGCACTGCAAGATTTTACATTCGTGTACAATACATTCCCATTTTATAGTCAATGTAAGATTGATTTCAAAAGGAATATTGTGAAAACATGTAGCGGTATCTTTGTTATCAGTAATTATGATAAAACATATCATATTCCGAATCAAATATTAGATTCGCATTGCTATATGTTTTACAAGGATGGATTAAATATCAGTTGTGATTTTAAACCATTTACAATAACATTCGAAACTATTGAAGATGCCAAACGAATGGGTTGCAATAAGTTGAAAAATATTGTTACGGAGACCGAGTATTTATTACGTTTTGATCTATTTGAAGCAAACAGTATAGTGAAAGAAGAAATCAAAATATCTGTGTCGTATAATGATGAAGTTGAAGAATCATTTACCTTTGCTGATGAATTATATTTTGATAAACTTGATGTATTACTTAAATATTTAAAGTTCAATTGTTCACACATATTTAAAAATTTGGAAATTGTGAAAGATTTGATGTTTACCTTCAGTTCGAATGATGATATTTGCGAAGTTACATTTGATAAAAATTTGGCAAATTCACTTGGATTAGATAAGCAAAAATATCGAGAAAAATCGACTGCTATACGCAAACCAAGAATACTAGAAAATCATCAACAAATGTTCATATATACTAACATTATTGAACCAATAATTGTTGGTGATTCCAGTGTTCCTCTTTTGAAATCGGTATGGATTGGAAAATATGAACATGATGAAGTTGTCAATATAAATATCGATAATCCCATGTATTTACCAATAGCAAGTTCATGTATAAACAATATAGAAATAAATATTCGTGATGATAGTGGAAAACCTATAAACTTTCCAAAAGGTTCAAAAACTCATTTGACATTACATTTTCGTAAAGTAGATGGCAAATTCTGATATTATTAGTATGTATAGTGGTAGCCAATCTGGCGGTGAATTACCATATTTTATTGGTAAACAGTACGGATCGGGATGGTTCAGAACAATTGGTAGATTTGCATTGCCTATTCTTAAACGTATTGGTAGTTTTGGTATGAAAACTGCAAAAGATGTTATTATGAATGAACAGAAAATATTACCATCTCTAAAAACAAACGCTTTACCTGAATTAGGGAAAGTTTTACCGGGGGTTGCAGGTATATTTCAAAAAGAAAAATCTCCAGCTCCAGCTCCTGTTCCAAAACGTAAAATACATGGAATATCACGTATAAACAAACGAATGAAAGGTCATGGAACTATATTTGCAAAATGATTTGTGGTAAATCTGAATTATGAATATTTGATAGACCATCGCCTCAAGCGGTAATTGAATTTGGGGCGTTTGAGGAAGTTTTTCCTATGAATTCAATTACCGATAGTAGAAATGATATCGAATTTTATATTAATGGTTCGCAAACTGAATATTTAGATTTGAACGATACTTTATTGACTGTTCAGATCAAGGTTGTAGATAAAGATAGAAAGGTTTTGGATGCCAATGCAGATGTAATACCGAAAAATTTCCTGTTTCATACTCTGTTTAAAGATGCAGTGTTGGGATTTAATAATATCAAGATTGAGGGTGGAAATAATACATTTATTCACAAGGCATTAATAGAAACTATTTTAAATTACAATTCCGATACTAAAAATACATGTCTTACTCCTATGGGTTATGCAGCAGCAGATGATGAAAGAAAAAAGTGGGTTAAAGGCTCAAAGGTTTTCACCATGTGCTCATCATTACAACTCGATTTTATGGATCAACCGAAATATTTACTACCAGGAGTTAATGTACATATTAGACTGAAAAGGTCTGATTCTGCATTATCTCTTACTAGTGCAATTGGCGCACCAATATGTCAATTAGTTGATGCAAAATTATTGGTGAGAAGAGTCAGCAAACTGAATCCGATTCTTTAGAATTTGCAAGACATTCGTGTACATACATTCCCATTTTTATAGTCAATGTAAGATTGATTTCAAAAGGAATATTGTGAAAACATGTAGCGGTATCTTTGTTATCAGTAATTATGATAAAACATATCATATTCCGAATCAAATATTAGATTCGCATTGCTATATGTTTTACAAGGATGGATTAAATATCAGTTGTGATTTTAAACCATTTACAATAACATTCGAAACTATTGAAGATGCCAAACGAATGGGTTGCAATAAGTTGAAAAATATTGTTACGGAGACCGAGTATTTATTACGTTTTGATCTATTTGAAGCAAACAGTATAGTGAAAGAAGAAATCAAAATATCTGTGTCGTATAATGATGAAGTTGAAGAATCATTTACCTTTGCTGATGAATTATATTTTGATAAACTTGATGTATTACTTAAATATTTAAAGTTCAATTGTTCACACATATTTAAAAATTTGGAAATTGTGAAAGATTTGATGTTTACCTTCAGTTCGAATGATGATATTTGCGAAGTTACATTTGATAAAAATTTGGCAAATTCACTTGGATTAGATAAGCAAAAATATCGAGAAAAATCGACTGCTATACGCAAACCAAGAATACTAGAAAATCATCAACAAATGTTCATATATACTAACATTATTGAACCAATAATTGTTGGTGATTCCAGTGTTCCTCTTTTGAAATCGGTATGGATTGGAAAATATGAACATGATGAAGTTGTCAATATAAATATCGATAATCCCATGTATTTACCAATAGCAAGTTCATGTATAAACAATATAGAAATAAATATTCGTGATGATAGTGGAAAACCTATAAACTTTCCAAAAGGTTCAAAAACTCATTTGACATTACATTTTCGTAAAGTAGATGGCAAATTCTGATATTATTAGTATGTATAGTGGTAGCCAATCTGGCGGTGAATTACCATATTTTATTGGTAAACAGTACGGATCGGGATGGTTCAGAACAATTGGTAGATTTGCATTGCCTATTCTTAAACGTATTGGTAGTTTTGGTATGAAAACTGCAAAAGATGTTATTATGAATGAACAGAAAATATTACCATCTCTAAAAACAAACGCTTTACCTGAATTAGGGAAAGTTTTACCGGGGGTTGCAGGTATATTTCAAAAAGAAAAATCTCCAGCTCCAGCTCCTGTTCCAAAACGTAAAATACATGGAATATCACGTATAAACAAACGAATGAAAGGTCATGGAACTATATTTGCAAAATGATTTGTGGTAAATCTGAATTATGAATATTTGATAGACCATCGCCTCAAGCGGTAATTGAATTTGGGGCGTTTGAGGAAGTTTTTCCTATGAATTCAATTACCGATAGTAGAAATGATATCGAATTTTATATTAATGGTTCGCAAACTGAATATTTAGATTTGAACGATACTTTATTGACTGTTCAGATCAAGGTTGTAGATAAAGATAGAAAGGTTTTGGATGCCAATGCAGATGTAATACCGAAAAATTTCCTGTTTCATACTCTGTTTAAAGATGCAGTGTTGGGATTTAATAATATCAAGATTGAGGGTGGAAATAATACATTTATTCACAAGGCATTAATAGAAACTATTTTAAATTACAATTCCGATACTAAAAATACATGTCTTACTCCTATGGGTTATGCAGCAGCAGATGATGAAAGAAAAAAGTGGGTTAAAGGCTCAAAGGTTTTCACCATGTGCTCATCATTACAACTCGATTTTATGGATCAACCGAAATATTTACTACCAGGAGTTAATGTACATATTAGACTGAAAAGGTCTGATTCTGCATTATCTCTTGCTAGTGCAATTGGCGCACCAATATGTCAATTAGTTGATGCAAAATTATTGGTGAGAAGAGTTCGAGTAGACCCTTCAGTATTAGCTGGTCATCAATTAGGTCTTAATTCAAAACATGCAATTTATCCATTAAAAACAAAGGAAATTGTTCAATTCGCTATTGCTAAAGGTGCTTCATTATTCTATAAAGAACAAATATTTGGTGACAGAAGAATGCCTAATTTTATTCTGATAACATTTTAAAGTGAAACACAATATAATGGATCATATACTGCGTCCAGCTCAATTTTCAAAAACTTTGGTGTTACATCATTGACTTTGTCGAAAAATACTGATTATAGAGAAACATATATTCAAGATTTCGAGAATGACAATTACTGTGCGACATATATGCAGAGTATTGTTAGAAATCTGGGTTATTTAGATAAAAATTTGAATTGTGGAATAACTCTAGAAGAATTTAAAAGCAAATACCCATTTTTTACATTTGTTTTAGCCCCCTATTTTGATTTAAATCAGAGTCAATTACCCCAAAATGGAAATTTACGACTGGATATAAAGTTTGCAAAAGCAATTACTGAACCAGTCCATGTAATAATCTATGGAGTATTTGAAAATGAAGTTCAAATTACTGCAAATAGAACAGTGTTGGTATAAATGTGTACAGAAATATAGAAAGTTGTCATGGAGTAAGTTTTTTTATACTATTTAATTTATTAAAGTAGTTCTGTTCAGGTTAATCGAATTGGAAAACAGATATTAGAAAATGAATTTGTAGGAGTTTTTCCTCTCGATAAAATTCCATATTTGAGAAATAATCAAGCCATAATCGTCAATACTCAATCGTCTCATCTTGGTGGAGAACATTGGATAGCTATATACGTGAAACCTAGTAATATATTCGTATTCGATCCCATGGGTTTTTATTACCCGGCTTTATTGATATCAAAACTGCAAACAATGGGGAAACCTATTATGTATAATAAAACTATGTTTCAAAATCCATTGACCCAAACATGTGGTCAACATTGTTTAGCTTGGTTGTTGTATAAAAAATTTGATGTTTAATAAATGTATATTGTATTCTTTGTTGTTGTTGTTCTTCTTCTTATTATTATTATTATATATTTCTTGCAATTATTTGCTTTATTTATCTTTTATTTCAAATTATTATTATTATTATTATTATTATTATTATTATTATTATTATTATTATTATTATTATTATTATTATTATTATTATTGTTATTATTATTATTAATAATAATATTATTAATATTATTATTTGATTAAAAATTAGTATTTTTATTTAAATTTATTATTATTTTGAAAAATATTATTATTATTTTTGTCATAAAGACATCACATGCCTGGAGTATGCACAGTGCATCTTAACAAAGTCGTGACTAATAAAGACAGTCACATGAAAAATAAGAAGGCATGTGTAGACGCAATGTGATTGGTCAAGAGAGTAAAATATTTAGTTTATATATGTGTGTCTAAATTATGATTGGCTGGGACAGGAAATTTTCATTTTCTTTATAAACATTCACAAATTCCAAATTTGTCACTTTTAAAAAATATTTATTTACAAATTTGCAAACAAATCAATTATCAACAATTTCAAAATGAATAATCAAAATAATATTTTAAGAGCAATGTTGGCTGGAGAAAACGGTAAATTTTTTTTTTCTTTTATTTATTATTATTTTATTCACATTTAGCTAATTTATGGTATGAAGTTACCGAAGCAGAAAATAATATGGACGATGCCCCAATTATTATTAGTGACGATGATGATGGTAAATTAAATTATTTATTTATTTATTAAATTATTAAAATTTAGATGAAATTAATCTTATGGAAGATAATGAACTTATTATTATAACCGATGATGAAGAAATCATTATTAGTGATGACAGTGGTAAGTTTTATATTATTTATTAAATATATTTAAAAAGGAACTTCAGATAATGAAACAAATGTAGTTACAAATGAAGGAGTAGTTAATAATATCGTCGATGATGCCCCCACAGATATTGGAAATGTCGTCAATGAATCTGATGCATCCACATTTATTGCAAATGCAGTTGATGATTCTGATGCCCCCACTGATATTGGAAATGTCGTCAATGAATCTGATGCCTCCACATTTATTGGAAATACAGTCAATGATTCTGATGCCCCACCGCTATTGGGGATGCCCCTATGCGGGATGAATTAGAAGATGATTCTGATTCCGATATGGAATGGAAATGTTAGCATTTTTTATTTTTTTTTATTTACTTTTTATAATATTTAACAAATTTTTACTAAAACACTTCGTTAAATGTATTAATTTAAATGATTAATTATTCAAAAACTTTATTTGATAAGTAATTAAATCTTTATAAATCATAAATTGATAATAATATTTTAACAAATTAATACATGTAACAAATCTGTCATTGAATAATAATAATAGAATAATAATAATAATAATAATAATAATAATAATAATAATAATAATAATAATAATAATAATAATAATAATAATAATAATAATAATAATAATAATAATAATAATAATTTATATCTTTCACATAGTTAGCATTCAGCATGCGACTACCAACCTATGATATTAATAATATTAATAATAATTCATATGATTCATTTTAGTTTACAATTACCAATTTCAGATTATTTTACAATTATTAATATTTATTTCATTTTTACAGTGTTTTTTTTATTAGAAATGAAATAAATATCAATAACTGTTATAGATTTATAACAATAAATATATAGATATTTTATGTAAATTATATTAGTCTGTAATAAAATGTATTAATTAATGTTATTTTTGAACAAATACAATAGAAATGATATATATATATATTCAAAAATTTTAGATTGTAATTTAATTATTTTTTAAAAATTTATTAGACAAACTATATCAACGATATTGTCAATCCTCAATTGGACATAGCTCTGCATGCCATAAAGTAATTAAGCTTTACTATGGTCATAGATTCTATGGCACCAACTTTTTTATTTGCCCCAAATGCGAAACTGCCCAAGATTTAAAATACATAGATTTTTATAAGGGGCACTACACCCACTTAAATCAATTTGTATTGAATAAAAAGACCCTTTTTAATATAATTTATGCGAAAACTAATAAGATTAATAATACAAATAATAATAATAATAATAATAATAATAATAATAATAATAATAATAATAATAATAATAATAATAACAATAATAACAATAATAACAGAAATAATAGAAATAATAATACAAATAACAGAAATAATAATACAAATAACCGAAATAATACAAATAATATAAATAATAATACAAATAACCGAAATAATACAAATAATAATAATCCATATAATGGAAATAGTACAAATAATAATATTACAAATAATGGAAATATTAATAATACAAATAATAGAAATATAGATAATACAAATAATAATACAAATAAAAATAATAATAATACAAATAATAATACAAATAATCGAAATAATAAAAATCTAAAGACCTGCTGTAAATACTGTTCCGTGTATCCCTACTAAAATTATAAAATTATCAACCATCGTGATAAGTGATGATGAATCTGAATTATTAAATACCCAAATAGGGGGTTCGATAAACAATATAGAAAATATTCAAATAGATATAAATGATGAACCTGAAATAGAGATAGATTTAAAGGGTTCCAGTAAAAATATTCGATTTGATTTAGAACATAAAAACTTAATTCAAATCTCCCTTACGGATAAAATTATAAATAAAATTAATGTGGAAATTGAAAAAATGGGATCTGTAAAAGTCCAGTTTACAGTTCTTATTCAATTTGAAAAAGATGGAGAAATTAAAGATAATTTCTTTTCAAATAGTGCGAATGTTTTTTCTGACAATTTTCTTATCGATGGTGTGAGTCGATTAAATGAGAAAATTGAAAAATTTACTTATTTAGGTAGCGGATGGAGGGTTGTAAAGATTAAGGAACTTGATTTTATTTTGACCACATTTTACCCTATAAGTCGATTAGCTGGCCATAGTTTTATACCTACACCAGCGGCAATATATAAAAAGAAAGCAATTGTAAACGTAAGAAACAATGATCATGCTTGTTTTATATATAGTGTTTTATCACTATTAAAGCGTGATATAATTTTAAATCATAGGGAGCGTGTTTCCAATTATACTAATTACTTAGACGAACTAAATTATGACCCCATTACTGATTGCCCAATGAGGTTATGCAACATCCCGAAATTTGAAAGAAATAACATAGATTTAAAATTGGCAATCAATGTTTTTGAATATAAACTCACAATAACACGGAATAAAATAAATAATGATATAGATTATGTACCTCATCATCCACACCTAAATATAATTCATAGATCTAAGGTTACCAAAGGGAATCCTATTAATCTTTTACTCCTACAAGACGGTGATAATTATCATTACACCGCGATTTTTAATTTAAACCGATTACTGAATGGTCATTCAACCATCGAATGTAATACTAGAATTAGAGTTAGATGGTGCCCTCATTGTTTAAATGGTTTTTATCGAGTTAAAACTTTTAAGGTACATGTTGCATTGTCCGCTAAAAATCAAATTGGAACCACCCTTTACACGCTCCCTAAAAATAAAAATTTAACGTTTAAAGATTATTCAAAGATGATTACCCCACCGTTCGTAATATACGCGAACTTTGAGGCTATTTTACCTGGGGATATAAATCATCACCAAATACACAAGCCGATAACAGCAGGTCTATTATTAATTAACAATTACACTAACACAACATCATATTGAAAACCTTCCATATGGTTATACTATGGAAGTAGACATCAATATCCCTAATCGTGTGCATGAATATTTGAATGATTTTCCGCTTGCTCCGGAAAAAATGTGTCCACCTAATTCAAAGGTTGAGAAGCTTATGCTCACGCATTGGCCTTAGAAGAACCATGTTCTTCATTGGCGGCTTCTCAAGCTGTATATAGAATTAGGTGCGGAAGTTGAGCATGTACATAGAGCAATTAAATTTAAACAATCAACAATTTTCAAAACATATATAGATCGAAATACTAATTTACGTTCAAAATCAACATGTGAACTGTATAGAGATCTAAATAAATTATTCAATAATAGTCTCTATGGTAAATCAGTAGAGAATTTGAAAAAACGTATGAATTTGAGGCTATGCAATTCATCAGCAAAGATGATTGTATACGCCTCCAAACCAACTTTTAAAAAATCAATTAAAATAGCGGATGATCTGATTGCGGTTCATCTTAATAAAGATATTATATGTTTAGACAGGCCTAGCTACATAGGCCAATCAGTGCTAGACCTGTCTAAACTACGCATGTATCAACTGCAATATAATGAATTCGCAAAATATAGATCCGAATTCTTATGTGATATAAATATCGTTTCCGGCGATACTGATTCGTTTTTTATCAAGATTAAGCACTGTAAGCTAGACACTCTTTTGCCGGAAATGATAAGAGATAATCTTCTAGATACCTCTAATTATGATCCCGCACACCCCTTATACTCGAGAAACCTTGATTCTGTGATAGGAAAATTTAAAGATGAAAGCAAAGGTCTCGGGTATAAGGAATGGGTTTTCTTAAGACCTAAGTGCTATAGTTTATTAGGTGTCAAAGATACTATGAGGGCTAAAGGGGTGAAATTAATGGGGACAGAGATTGGGAACCAGTCATATTTAGACTGCTACAATAACAACGTAGAATTTGCAGTGCCGCAAACTAGGATAGGGACGCGGAACCACCAGCTATATACCATCAAAAATAGTAAAATCGCATTGACAAATAACGATGACAAGCGATTATGGGTGGGGAAAAATAATAGTATCGCATTTGGGCATTATTTTGGAGTTGATGCTGTAGATAATGATCAAGTATTGGATAAAGTTGGACCGCTCTCTGTAGGTTTCAGTCCAGATTTCGATGAAAGTGATCAAATATTAGAGGAAGTTGGACCGCTTTGTGGAGGTTACAGCCCAGAGTTCGATGATAGTATCGATATAGATGTTGATATAGACGATATAATATTAACTGATGATGATGATGACGACTATTATTAAATATATTTTCTTTAAAAACTAGACTTTTAATGTGTTCATTTTTATTTTTTATTGATGTATTAAAAACTTCGGATAGTTTCAAATTTAATCATTTTTAATAATCGTAATAATAATTTTAATATGTGTATTTTTATTATTATTTTGAAAACATGTGATAGTTTTCAAGTTTAAACATTTTTTAATAAAAATAATAATAATGATAATAATAATAATAATAATGATAATAATAATAATAATAATAATAATGATAATAATAATAATAATAATAATAATAATAATAATAATAATAATAATAATAATAATAATAATAATAATAATAATAATAATAATAATAATAATAATAATAATAATAATAGTAATAAAAATAAACTTGCGATATGTTGATTGTAACCAGCTCTGTGGAGATTTCAGCCAAGATTTCGATGATAGTATCGATATAGATGTTGATATTGATGATATATTATTAACTGATAATGATAATGATGAATATTATTAAAAATATATCTTTTTAAAAAAAAAAAAAAACTAGACTTCATGTGTTCATTTTTATTGGTGCATTAAAAACTTGTGATAGTTTTCAAATTTAATCATTTTTAATAATCGTAATAATAACATCTTTTAATATGGTCATTTTCATTTTTATTGGTATTTTGAGAACTTGTGATAGTTTCAATTTTATACATTTTTAAATAATAATGATGATAATAATAATGATGTTAATAATAATAATAATAATAATAATAATAATAATAATAATAATAATAATAATAATAATAATAATAATAAAAATAAGTAATAATGGTAATAATAATTATAATAATAATAATAATAATAATAATAATAATAACAATAAAAATAATAATAATAATAATAATAATAATAATAATAATAATATTAATAATAATAATAATAATAATAATAATAAAGTAGATGTTGAGTGTAACCAATACTATTGTGAGCAATAACCATAAAGGGACAAAATATCTTGTCGGATAAACTCAGAGTATACCTTTATTTGACGACAAACCAAAATGGTCAAAGCACCCAGGAAAAAGAATATCTCAAAGATTGGAGAATTTAGAAAACAGCTATGAACTATCATTTGTAAATATACAAAATATAAAAATTAAATTGATTGATCATATTGAAGTTTTCGATAACTCTATTATTGAAAATAAAAAGAATATGAAAATTATTGATAAGAAGCATGATTATTTGTTAAAAAAGATTGAATTATTATTAAGCGAAATTCAAACAATCAAAGGATCAATAGAATATCTGAAAATCAATTCAACGTTACCAATTTCAAACAATATTGCTGCGAATACTAGCACATCAATATTTAGTTTACCCTTGTTAATTTTAAATTATTTAATTGTTTAAATAAATGCATGTTTTGTTGATTTAGTTTAATAATACCCTTGCGACTTGTTGAGCAATACCTTTCGAGCAATACCCATAGGGGAAAAGAATATTTTGTCGGATAAACTCGGAGTATATATATATATATATATATATATATAATACTAATACTAATAATAATAATAATAATAATAATAATAATAATAATAATAATAATAATAATAATAATAATAATAATAATAATAATAATAATAAAAATAATAATAATATTAATAATAATAATAGTAATAATAATACCCTTGTGAGATGTTGAGTGTAACCAATACCATTGAACTCTTTGAAGGTTATTGAACCTCCATCGACCTTCGATGGTCTCAAATACTCACCATTCAAATACCTTTCGAATGAGCTATTAAATAATAAAAACCATTGGCGGGAACTCTGAGAATTTAAATTTTAAAAAATTTAGCATGACTCATCGCATGACTCATATGACCTTCGATGAGTCATCACATGAGTCATATGACCTTGAATGAGGCATCGGATGAGTCACATGACCTTGAATGAGTCATCGGGTGAGTCATATGACCTTGAATGAGTCGTCGGATGAGTCATATGACGTTGAATGAGTCATCGGATGAGTCATATGACCTTGAACGATTCATCGGATGAGTCATATGTCCTTGAATGAGTCACCGGATAAGTCATATGACCTTGAATGGGTCACCGGATGAGTCATGGTCTTTGTTTCAATGACCTTGATGAGTCATATGTCTTTGTTTAAAATTTGACCTTGAAAAAAAATTTAAAATGGCGGAGAGGGGGGGGGTAGGGGGTATGTCTTTGTCCCAGAGGGCCGCTGGTTTAGTTGGCCGCTATCCCTCTACTAACATGAGAAACAATAATTATTATTCCCATCGAACCACAAGCTATCAACAAAAGATCAACAATCCAGGAAGAACAATTGCAGCAATTGAAGCTAATGATGAGACGATGTCACTTGAGTATTTAGATGATGCAGAAGACAAATATGAGAATATTCAGCACCCAAAAGTAAATGCTTTGACACGGGAGGCAATGATTGGAGCAATATACTAGGTAATTTTGATATTGATGTAAATATTGGTCATAATAATTTTAATAATGTAAATAATCCTTATATATTTAATAATGTAGAACCTTTATGTAAAAATATTTGTAATTTTAAAAAGTTTCCTTTAAATAATTTTAAATGTTATAGTTATTTTAATGCTGATAGATCTTTAATAAATAATAATAATAATCCTAAGAATCAAGAAGAGTATAATGAAATTAATGAAGCAGAATATAATAATAAAATAGTAAATGAAAAAGTTTATAAAATTATTAAAAAAGCAGAAGATAAATTAGAGAGAAATGAAATCGGGTGGATTAATGAAATATCAGAGGAGCAAAATATTTTCACTAAAAATGAATGGAAACGACCGATACTGAGTTATGACAAAATTGCTTCATATTTTATACATATTACTTTGTTGTATGATTTATTTGTTGAGAGTTTTGACTTTGTATAACATATAAGAAAATTATCAAAACTTCTTTCATAGTCTGCAAATAGAATAATTACGAATGTAAATAGGTTAAATTAAATTAAATGTATTAACAGACTTTGGAAATTGAAGATAATTTGTTAAATTAACTTTGAAATTACAAATGATGCAAAAATGCAAAAAATGCAAATAAACTATTTAAATCGCTGAATTGCTTCATATTTTATACAAATTACTTTGTTGTATGATTTATTTGTTGAGAGTTTTGACTTTGTATAACATATAAGAAAATTATCAAAACTTCTTTGATAGTCTGCAAATAGAATAATTACGAATGTAAATAGGTTAAATTAATTAAAATGTATTAACAGACTTTGGAAATTAAAGAAAATCTGTTAATTTAACTTTGAAATTACAAATAACAATCGATGTAACACCGTTTTTGATAAGAAATAGAACAATAAATCTTTCTGAAAACATTCCCACAATATCGCTATTGTAATTTGAAAAGTGTTTCAGAATACGGTTTGTGAAATATTCTATATTACATTAGACGTTGTATTATAACAAGATTAGTAGTTTTTTAACTCAAAAATTGGCCATGAAATTCAAAGTGTTGTGAATGTATGAAGTAAAAAAAAAAAAAAAAAAAATCAAATTTTATTTTAATAAATTTCGGACTGGCCATAAGGCCGAAGGGGGGAACTTCCCGCCACTTAATTTTTCTTGTTTCTTAGTACTTCAATTCTTCTATTGCTGGAGTTGAAAACTCCCGCAATTGGACGTTGGTTGTTGTTTTCCGGTAAGCTTCGTACGGGCAAGAGAAGATAAACATGGCCAAGCATAATCCCGATCGGCCATGGTCCGCATATCAACACCGGACATTCATTCGCAGATTAGGAGAGGCTTTCTTGTTTCACAGTCTCTGTCTGATGAGTTTATTATTTCTGTTTAGTAGAGGCTTTGAGCCCTCAATGCCTCCATCTGATTAGTTAAATGCTGTTTTCTAAAAAATTAGTCATTTTTTCGGAGTGGAAAGACTCCATTTGCGATTGTTGTAGCGTTGATATAGATACAGTAATATAATACATACAGAATGTGGCAATTAGGAAGGAATGATTATAGTAATGATATGAACGCAAAATGGTACCACCAGTTAGGCTGAGCCTTTACAAAGACTCATACAGGTACCCACTGATAGTACCTTAACCATATTGCTAAATGGCGGAATTCTTACAAGAGTCCCTACATCAGCCCCTTTAGCAATATCTAACTAAGTATACTATATACATATATTCATCAATATATAATACAATTATATTATTAGGATAGTTATTATATATGTTTATATTACACTATAAATTTAAGTATATTTATATTAAATTAATTTCTATTAATTTATTTATATTAGTTTATTTATATCAATTAAATTATTTATATGAATTTATTGGTAAGTGTTGGAAAAAATAAATTCTTTTTTATTTAATATATGTACCTAGAGTCGATATCAAAGATCATGGTAGATATATTACAGATAAGTCGATATATATAGTAGATGTAGGACATATATAGGTGACGGTTTGATGATATAATATTACCATAATGGACAAATAAATAAGAAATAAGAAATAAGAAATACTTTTATTATAGTTTAATTAATTAGTCAATGTATGTGTGCTCACGATATGTATGGTAGCTACTGACAATGGCTGCCGTGCATGCTACTCTTGAGATTGATTTTATCTCTTTTTTGGTTAGTCCTATTATTTTAAGTCTTGTATCGTTTTCCTTATCCCACGATCCAAGAGTACCTACCACAAGTGCTGCGACTGTTGTTTTACATTTATATGCGTGGCCTATTTCAAGTGCCAAATTTTTATATTTATCAAAGTTATTATCCCTAGCTATTTTAAAGTTTTCGCGATTTTCGTAGGGTACTTTAATGTCCAGGATATGTATTAAGGAGTTCCTGGACGATTTAATTATTATGTCAGGTTTAAGTGTTGTTTTGATACCTTCGGGGCAGATTTCAATGTCCATTTTGAAGTTAAGTTGGGTCAGGAGGTCAGTTACAGCTTCAAGTACACGAGAGTGTTTATTTCTCCGTGCATTTATTTTTACAGGGCAATGATTGAATATGTGGGCTTGTGTTTCAGGAAAGGCTCCACATTGTCTGCATAGAGTGTCTAAATTGCCTTTGATTCTATGCGGAGTAAATTTAAGGTTAAGAATATTGTTTCGTGCCCTTAAGAGGAAAAGAAATTGGGCGTCGTTTAGAGTATCGGTTTTTATAAAGTAGTCTGCTGTTGTACTATCAGAAATGGATTTGGCTATGTGTCCTAGACAAGTAAGAAGGCACCAACTTTCGGTGTGTATCAGGCTTATTATTGCATGAAGTTCGGAGGATGTATCAGATAAGTTAGACGATGAGAAGTAATTAATACGGTCCTTATATTTTATCTCTAATTGGTATTCCTCTTCTAAAATGACTATTTTGGTGTGTATGGCGTATTTAAGGCGAAGGCGATTGGATGCTTTGCGGAATTTTGCGAAGAACGAAGAAGTAGAAAAGGATTTTGAGATCTCGTCATTGACCCATAAGAATGCGGCTTCAATATTACCCATTCCACGAGATTCCGCTAGTTCATCAAGAACTAGTTTTCTAAATCCAATGTCGACAGAATTCAAGGCTCTAATGAGATGGATGATACTCTGTATCAGATATTCATCTATTGCAGACGTGAGCCCAAGGCCTCCCATTTTAGTTGAGGCATATAAAAAGTTATTATTAATATTAATAATTCGGTCACCTATAAAAGTCTTTATTATTTTTTTTATTTTTTGGTCAAACCCTTTTTGGGGTTTTCTATATTTAATAATATTATCCTTATGAGAATCAAGCATATTGTGAGCTATTTCGCAGTTGCGTAAGGTGAAAGAAAGACGTGAGTGGATGAAGATCTTATAGGCGTTAAGTTTTTGCGAAGGATGGAGATGAGAGTCAAAGATAGACTTTGTGTCTTTTATGGCGTTATCGAGTCTTTCATCGATGTTATGCCTCATTTTAAAAGAGAAATCAACTCCAAGATATCTATAAAGGTTGGAGTCATCAATTCGCGGAATAAGTTCATTATAAAGTTTTATAGGAGAATAATTAAAATCATGGTTAATGTGAAAGTAACCAGATTTCGAGGGTTTGAATCGAAGGTTAGCCATAGAAGCGAGACGTACAGTTTCGATAAGAGCAGCGTTTATAGAGGCATATGAATTAGCAATAAGGACAATGTCATCCGCATAAGCAAGTATGCCGACATTATGACCATGAAAAAGAAATGGATGATTTTTCAAGATATTACGTAGTATGAAGTCTATAGATAAACAGAAGAGGGTCATAGACAGGGGACAGCCCTGCTTTACGCCCTTAACAATTGGTACAGAAGAGGATTTTTCCCCCTCGCAGTCAAATATAGTGTTTACGTTGCTATACATATCCTGTAGTAGCAAGATGGTTTTTGAGTCTAGACCCATTTGGGAGAGGGTGTGCCAAATTAGATCATGAGGAAGCGATCCAAAGGCGTCAGAGATATCTAACCATATAATGTGGAGGTCAGTTTTTTTACGAAAGGAGGATTCTTTAAGAAGATGTAGGATAAAGTTATGCTCAGAACAACCATCTGGAGCACCAATGGCTTTTTGGTTGCATGTCAATAAGTTACCGTCTTTAATCCACAATAAGAGGCGGTTATTTAGGAGGGAGGAGAAGATGCGATATGCAATGTTCATTAAGGAGATTGGGCGCCAAGAACTGGCCTCGTGACTAATTTCAGTTTTACCATTTTTCAGTAGGAGTTTCGTACGGAAAGTTTTCCAGGATGATGGACAATGGCGGTTGCGTAAAATATTGTTACAGAGCGAGAGAATGAAGCTGAAGTCAGGCGAGATTTTTTTCCAATCAGCTAAAGTGATACCATCAAGTCCTGGAGCAGTGTTTTGAAGTTGTGAGAAGATAAGTTTAATATCATTCAAGACAAAAGGAGTGGATGACAGTTTTACCGGTAAGGATGGAAGGTTTTTAATAAGATCCGTATTGCAGTGTGCGGAAGTACCTGCGAAAAGTCTCACAATATTTGACATAGTTGGTTTGCTACACTCAACTTTATTATTTAAGATCTTTGTTATCTCCTCTTTAGGTTTAGTTTTATATTTAAAACGTTTAATACAAAGCAGTTCATTTTTAGTCCTAGTTTTCTTATGGACAATGTCTGCTGGTTTTTTAATTTTATATTTATCAGGAGAAATATGTGAATTTATTTTTTCCATTTCATTAAGGGCTGTTTCACAGTCCATATTATTATTATTTAAATTAATTATTATACTTTTAATAAGTGGGAAGTATTTTTTAATATTATCTTCAGGTATTTTATGGGAAATATAGTTTTCGATAACAGTTTTGATATATTTTTGCATAATATTAATTTTACGAGTAGTTAATTTTGTATTTCTTATTAGGCATTTGATGAGGTGGCACACAAAAAAGGCAGATTCGTTTGAGGAAGAGCAACGGGGGTACTCATATTTAGTGAGTCTAATTGTGATTGGTGAAACGATTTTTTGCAGATCAAGAATGGTATTTAGAATGCTATTAGCTAGAGACAAGTGTATGGAGTGGCTATCATCAAGTAAAGGATCTATTATAACAGCAAGATTTCTCCGCTTATCAAGATAGAAGAAAAACCAGTTGTCTTTGCCATTTGACATTGGCATAATAATTTCGTTCCACTCAGCGAAATCTTTGAAAGGGAAGGAAGAAAAGAAGGTTTTGTAATTATGCTGGATTAGAGAGTTACCGACAAAGGGGTCAACGAAGATAGTGGATTTTTTCATGGCGAAAGAGTAAACGAATGCCTTTATTGTGTGCTGGGACCATCAAGCTGATACCTTATCCACATTATTAGTGAATAAGCAATCATTTGGTATTTGATTACTATAGTTAATATCAATATAGTTAAGATTTGCCAAGTCATCATCAGATTCGGTTTGTTTCGGTTCCTGGGTGTTTCCAGGCACCTCAGGGGTGTTTACAGGTATCTCAAAGTTATCTGCAATCACCTCCTGGGTGTTTAATATATTGTTTATAAGATTATTAATATCCGTGGACACAGGCATTACAGGAGTATGATTTTGTGATGTTGATGGAAAATTAGTATTAGGTGGTATCGGGTGGCATTGAGCTATATGATTGATGATGCCATCAATTGGGACCCAGCTCTTACATGCGCAGTATATATCGGCATTTTTATCTATAATCCTATTTCTATGTTTTATAGTCATGTGTTCCCATACACATGCCAATGGGGTGTCCCAATTCCACGTCGTAAAGCATTTTTTGTAGTTCTTATTGTGACTGTTACACGTAAGGTGATTATTTTTATCGATTTTAATATATATCATTTTGAGGGTATCCTTATCGTTTTGTATCTCGTGCACATATTGTTCGACATGTCTGTATATGTCTTTGTGCTTAACCGGATATATTACATAGCGTTCATCATCACCTTTGCATTGGCCGCAGTCTATGATGGAGTGTTCAGTGATAATGATGTTGTGTCTTTCGAGTGCGTGCTGGGCCAATTTTTCCCTATTGTAAATGGAGATCGCTCCACAAAAAGGTGTGCGTAAATGGTGTCTGCATCTACATTTCCCTCTGGAGTTGAAGTAGTAGAGGTTTGGATCTTGTATGTATAGTGATTTCAGGCTGGGTGGTATTAAGGTTTGGGTTGGTTTTGGGATTTCGCCTGTGTCCATGGATATTTTTATTCCAACAAGGGATTTAGGTTTTTTACAATTACAACATTTAGAGTTGGTAGCATTATTATTAAAGTTATCGGTGTCACCTGCTCCATTATCAGTTTCATTAATTATGGGTAAGTTGTCGATCTGAGCGATGGTGTTATTGGGATCATTAGAGAATAAAGATGAGTTGGAATGAAGGTTTTCGTTAAGGAGGGACGTTTCGTTTAAAGGCGAAAGTTTATAAGAAATGGGGTTTATGAAGGAATCCTCGACGTCGTCGGTTACAGAGTGTCTCTGTATGGAAGCCTCTATGATAATATGAGAGTCGTTTGGGCTTACTGAGTCTATGGTGATGTGAGAGTTAGTTTTTTGGATGATAGAAGTATCGTTTAACGGAGAAGGTTTGAAGGATATGGGGATTATCATAGAGTCATTATCAAAGTAAGAGTATTTTTTTGAGATGTTGAGTTCATCTTTTATGGGAGTTGATGTAGTATTTGGGAGACAGAGAATATCAGGATTAGTATTTGATGAGACACTGCTCGATAGTTGGACATCATCGCAGTCTTCGTCAAGATCACAAGTGTTAGTTTTATTGGTAGGGGGGTTTAAGCAAGAAGGAGTATTATTATCCATAGTGTCCGACGAAGCTTTATGGACTGGAGCGATAGGAGTTTTAGCGGAGATTGAAGGTAATGGCCTTGACAAGGTGTTTGTTGTCAAAAATTCTCTTGATAATCGAGCAGATGAGATAACATGAGAATTTTTAATATAATTATATTTTGATAAATTAATATTAGATTTAGTAAATTTAAAAGATTTTAATATTTTATTTAGGCTAGAGGGTTTAATTATATTGATCTTTTTAGGTGAATTGGGGATATCACGGTTATGGTCTAAAATGGTGGTGATAGGTTTTGAATAATGGGATCGAGTGGGATGAAAGATTAAAGGCTTTTTATTAGTATCATCGTGGACGAAGTTGTGAATATTTAGAGGAATGATAGGTTTAGAAAAGTGAGATCTTAAAGGATGAAGAACTATCGGTTTTTTTGATAATGGGTTTATTGGAAGCAGTGGTGTTATAAGGTTTTATAGTGATGGAAGAAAGGCTACCTCGTAGGGTATTTTTAGTATAGTCAATAGTTGAGGTATGGATGATATTGGATAAAGGGTCAGTTTTTTCATTATAAGAGGAAAGAGCATTATTGTCTTTTGTTAAAGAGTTATCATGGGTGGTTTTAGGAGTGATGAGGGCAGAGTTAGAAGATACTGGGAAGGAGCTGACAGTTAAATCTTTAAATGTAACTGTCTTAGATGATGCGAGTCGGCCGAAGGCCGGCGAGCTGCGTGTTTTTTCGTGTTCCCAAGGAACACGAGAAAAATTTTTGAGGTAAAAAGGGGTGTTATATTGAGAATATTTAAACAAAGTAAAAGACTTTGAATAAATAGCCTCAATATTTGGATTTATAAGATTAAAAATTACATTTTTAAATTTTTTTAGGTTAATGTTTGAAATATTAGGAATTAAAAATTTCCCAACTTCCCCAATTCTGTTTTTGAGGAAATTGTGAAACTTTTTATTATTTATTTTTTTTTTTATTTACTGTTATCAGATTTGTTATTGGATTTATTTGAAATAAAAATTAGATTTATTATTTAAGTTATTTGAAAAATTAATATTAGATTCTTTTGAAATAAAATTAGGTTTGTTAATTAAGTTATTTGCAAAATTAATATTGGATTTTTTTGAGATAAAATTATGTTTAGTTTTATTTAAATTTTCCACGTTATTTGACTTTTTTTTTAAATTAGAAAAATTAATATTTGATTTTTTTGAAATAAAATTAGGTTTAGTTTTATTTAAGTTTTCCACGTTATTAGAGTTTTTAAAATTTGAGTTTGTTTTATCCTTATTAAGATTATTGAAAATTGGTTTGTCTTTTTTGTATGGGAAAGAAGATTGGGAGGTGCTCTTATTAGTTTTAACATAATTATTATAATATGAATTATTATAAATTAAATTACTACTACAATTTTGATCATAAGTACCGTTTTTATGTGATTTTGTATTATAATAGTATATAATAGTATTTGTATTATTATAGACGTTGTATTATAACAAGATTAGTAGTTTTTTAACTCAAAAATTGGCCATGAAATTCAAAGTGTTGTGAATGTATGAAGTTATTTCTGGATTTTGATAGGAAATGCAAATAAACTATTTAAATCGCTGAATTGCTTCATATTTTATACAAATTACTTTGTTGTATGATTTATTTGTTGAGAGTTTTACTTTGTATAACATATAAGAAAATTATCAAAACTTCTTTCATAGTCTGCAAATAGAATAATTACGAATTTAAATAGGTTAAATTAATTAAAATGTATTAACAGACTTTGGAAATTGAAGAAAATCTGTTAATTTAACTTTGAAATTACAAATAACAATCGATGTCACACCGTTTTTGATAAGAAATAGAACAATAAATCTTTCTGAAAACATTCCCACAATATCGCTATTGTAATTTGAAAAGTGTTTCAGAATACGGTTTGTGAAATATTCTATATTACATTAGACGTTGTATTATAACAAGATTAGTAGTTTTTTAACTCAAAAATTGGCCATGAAATTCAAAGTGTTGTGAATGTATGAAGTTATTTCTGGATTTTGATAGGAAATGCAAATAAACTATTTAAATCACTGAATTGCTTCAAGTAGGTAGTTAGTGGCTTACTGCCGCAAACCCCCTCCCCTGCGGCAAGATTTTTTTTGCGGCACGATTTTTTTTGCGGCAACTTTTTTATTACGCAATTTTTCAGACTATAGTGAGGGGGTCTCGATGGTCCTGGGATTTTCAATACAAAAAAATTTTTTTCAATACAAAAACGAAGGTCCTGGGATTTTCAATACAAAAATCCGACTACCACTAAAAAAGCATGGAATTTTCAGACTATAGCGAGGGGGTCTCCTTGGTCCTGAGAATTTCAATAGAAAAAGGCGGTCTTCAATAAAAAAGCGTGGTAATTTAAGGTCTCAGGATATTTTCAATACAAAAAGGTGGTCTACACTAAAAAACAGTGGCAATTTAAAGTCTCAGGATATTTTCAATACAAAAATCCGACTACCACTAAAAAAGCCAAGGATTATTCACACTATAGTGAGGGGGTCTCGATGGTCCTGGGATTTTCAATACAAAAATCCGACTACCACTAAAAAACAATGGTAATTTAAGGTCTCAGGATATTTTCAATAGAAAAAGGTGGTCTACACTAAAAAAGAGTGGCAATTTAAGGTCTCAGGATATTTTCAATACAAAAATCCGACTATCAATAAAAAAGCATGGATTTTTCGAATTAAATTAAGGTGGGTCTCCTTGGTCCTGAGAATTTCAATAGAAAAAGGTGGTCTACACTAAAAAACATGGTAAATTTTTAAAAATAAAGCAAATTATGGGTCTAAAAATTGAATTACAGTAAATTATGGGTCTAAAAATTGAATTACAGTAAATTATGGGTCTAAAAAATTAAATTACAGTAAATTATGGTCCAAATTTTTGAATTAAAGTAAATTATGGTCCAAATTTTTGAATTAAAGTAAATTATGGGCTCAGATTTTTGAATTAAAGAAATGAATGGGCTCAAATAACTAAATTAAGGTTCAAATTTTTAAATTAAAGTAAATAATGGTCCTAAAAAATTAAAGTTAATTATGGTCCTAAAAAATTAAATTAAGGTTCATATTTTCGAATTAAAGTAATTAATGGGCTCAGATTTTTCAATTAAAGTAAATCATGGTCCAAATTTTTAAATTAAAGTAAATTAAGGTTCTAAAAATTAAATTAAAGTAAATAATGGTCCAAATTTTTAAATTAAAGTAAATTTAGGTTCTAAAATATTAAATTAAAGTAAATAATGGTCCAAATTTTAAAATTAAGTAATCAATGGTAAAAAATTTTAAATAAGTAAATTAAAGTAATAATTTTTAAATAAGTAAATTAAAGTAATGTAATAAGTAAATTAAAGTAAGATTTTTAAATTTATTAACAAAAAGTTGAAATAATAGAAGGTGTTTGAGAATTGAAATTTTTTAATGAAAACTTTTATGAAATAATTTTTTAAGTTAATTTTTAATGGAAATTTTTATGAAATATTTTTCAATGGTAATTTTTAATGGAAATTTTTAATGGAGATTTTTATGAAATATTTTTCAATGCTAATTTTTAATGGAAATTTTTAAGATAATTTTTAATGGAAATTTTTAAGATAATTTTTAATGGAAATTTTTATGAAATATTTTTCAAAGACAAATTTTAATAATAATTCAACAACAAACCAACAACTTAGTACCAACAACCAGTAACTTACGAACATGTATTAACAACCAGATACCTACAACTAGTTACTAACAACTAGTTACCTGATACCAAGTACAAGATACCAAATAATAACAACCGACAACAACCAGCTAACAACTAACAACCACCTACCAAGTACTCACAACCAACATCAACCAGGTACTAAGCATTAATTACCAACTACTAAGTACCTACAACCAACTAGGTACTAGATACCAAGTACTTACAACTAGATACTAACAACCAAAAACATGTAACCAACTAGCTACCACCTACCAAGTACTAACAACTCACAACAACCAGCTAACAACCACCTACCAAGTACTAACAACCGTCAACAACCAGGTACTAAGCATTATTAACCAACTACTAAGTACCTACAACCAACTAGCTACCACCTACCAAGTACTAACAACCAACTAGCTACCACCTACCAACTACTTACAACCAACAACAACCAAGTACTAAGCATTATTAACCAACTACCAAGTACTAACAACCATCAACCAGCTAACAACTAACAACCTGATACCAACTACTCACAACCGACAACAACCAGGTACTAAGCATTATTAACCAACTACCAAGTACCTACAACTAGATACTAACAACCAAAAACATGCAACCAACTAGGTACTAGATACCAAGTACTAACAACCAAAAACAACCAGCTAACAACCACCTACCAAGTACTAACAACCAACAACAACCAGGTACTAAGCATCATCAATCAAGTACCTACAACCAACTACTAAGTACCTACAACCAACAACAACCAGGTACTAAGCATTATCAACAAACTACCTACAACCACCTACCAAGTACATACAACTAGATACCAGGTACTAAGCACTGAGAACTAGATACCAAGTACTCACAACCAGATGACCACATGAAATTATTGGTTAAATATGAAAATAAGGATTATATTCAGTTGTTAAGTAAATTATGGTGTAAAATTAAGTAATAAAGGATAAATAGGTAAATTAAGGATAAGTAAATTAAAGTTAAAAATTTTAAATAAGTAAATTAATGTTCAAAATTTAAAATTAAAGAAAACAATGGTTTAAATTTTAAATTAAAGCTAAATGAGTAAATTAAAGTAATAATTTTTAAATAAGTAATGTTATAAGTAAATTAAACTAAGATTTTTAAATTTATTATCAAAAGATTGAATAACCACCAACTTTTTTGAGAAATGTAATTTATAATGAAGATTTAAATGGAAATTTTAATGGAATAATAATAATAATAATAATAATAATAATAATAATAATAATAATAATAATAATAATAATAATAATTTAACAGTTACCAACAATCGGTTACTAAATATTTTTAACTAGGTGCTAACAAAAAAGTACTTTCAACATGATACCACGTACTAACTAACTCTCAAACAACGACATACTTACAACTAACTACTTACAATCAACTAAATATTCTTTATTGTATTTTATGAAATGCTTTTTAAAATTAATTTTTTTTATACAGCTTCTATAATAATTTTAATTACAATCAGTAGAAAAACCTTTTCAAATTTAACAAAAATGTTGATTTTCATCAAAAAACCACAACTCAATCACTTTAAAACACCAAGTGAAATTCAAAATAATTTAAATTACAATGAATGACAATCGCATTCAATAAATACTTATTGTTGATCAGTTTTATTATATATACTCTGAGTTTATCCGACAGGATGTTTTGACCCCCTAAGGGTACTGGTCGTAAGGGTACTGGCTGTAAGGGTATTGGTCGTAAGGGTATTGGTAACACTCAATCCCACCTACCCATTAACTAGCTACTAAGTACTAACAACCAGCTGACAACTAGATACCAAGTACATACAACCAACATCAACCAACCAAGTACAAGATACCGACAACTAGATACCAAGTACCAACAATCAACTAACGACACATAAAAATAATAGCAATTAAATACAAAATAATCTTCATCACATACAATATCTTATCAAAATCTAAAAAAGTCAATCAGATACCAACACCCAAGTACCAACTACTAACAACCAACAACTATGTATTAACAAATAGATCTTTAAAAGCAAATACTTTTCACTTGAAAAATTGGATGAAAAATTAATTGAACTCAATGCATCAATAACTAGGTAAAAATTGATTAAATTTTTTTAAAAATTTAAATTATTCAAAATATACCAAATAATTATTATAAAAATGTAATTAATGGACAAGAATGAATTCTAATCATTAATCATCCAGTAAATAAAAAAAAATATTTGATCATTCAAGTTGAAGCAACTAAGATAATAAATTAATAAAAATCTTTGAAATAAGATCTAGTAGATAATTGATTCAGATTGAATAAATTAATTGAAATAAAATTAATTTTAATTATTTTTGTAAAAGTAATACATATACTCAAATTGATTGACTGATTTCTCAATATATTCAAAAAATCAGTATGAATTCATCACAATTATCAAAGTCAGCAATCTACAATAAAAATAATTATCATTAAATTCCAAAAGAGACTGATAACTAATGATAACGTCTAATAAAGCAGTAAATTCATTTAAATGGCAATAATTGGTATATCCAAGCGAATTCTCCAATAAAATCATCTAAAAAGAATCATTTTCCCCTAAATATATCAATATTTAAAGATTGGTATTTTATCGATAAATATCCTTAAAAGGTTATATATTTACCTCAGACTAATAAGATTCATTAAAATCCCTTAAATGACTATATTTCGACCCTTAATTCATATTATTACAAATATCATCTAAAAAGCATCAAATTTCCCTGAAATAACTCTATCTTTAAAGATTGGTATCTTATCGATAAGTACCCGTAAAAGATCATATATTCACCTCAGACTAATAAGATTCATTAAAATCCCATTTAAATGACTATAATTCTAACTTTAATTCATATTATCACAAATATTTCCCTATAAAACATGTAAAATAAATTGGTCATTAACCCTAAATAATTTATAAAATATAAAACCGGTTATAATTAAATTTTTGTTAATCACTGTAAATTTTTGTAAATCACTGTACTCGAAATTTAAAATAAATATAACTGACTAGGTCCCATTGAAAGATTAAATTTATCCATTCAATAAAATATATTTCTTCAAATGATCATTTTTACCGATATTCAACCGATTTAATTACTAATTAAAATCAATCGATAGATTTCTTCCAATAAAGATCAATTTTATTTAGTTGTTGTCGATGTTTTAAGTCCATATTTCTAAACTTTTGTCATTCTCCGCCTAAATAAAGATAAAAATAAATTAAAGTTGATATCAATCCCAATTATCTATAAAGATTTCATTGTCAAAACCAAGTAAAACGATCATTATCCCTACTTAATAAAATATTGTTCTAAATAAATTTACTGTGCATTAATCACAACCTAATAAAACGATATGATTATTATTGATTCATAACTGACTAATTGAAATTTCCCTTAAAAAATTGATATTTTACCAACATCTCTCTTACAATGATATATTCCCATCTTAACCCATCCCTCATTAAATTAAATCGACTATATCTCTCTTACAATGATATATTCCCATCTTAACCTATCCCTCATTAAATTTAACCGACTATATCTCCCTTAAAAGATCATATTTTCCCCATCTTATCCGATCTCTCATTAAATCTCACCGACAATATCCCATCTTAACCGATCTCTCACCAAATATTTCTACCCCTTTAAACATCTAACCGAATATATCCCTTACTTTCCCTAAAGATTCTACCCACTTGAATCCTCCTTTTATATATATCAATCCTCTTAAAATCCTTAGAGAACTTCAAAAATATGACTTATTTGTTATAGACACCAAATATTCTTCCATTGAAATAATTTAGAAGCTATATAGTAAGAGTTCACTAAAAGATCAAAAATCAATATTTTCTACAAATATTTACCATCAAATACCTAACTAGAGATGATATATATTGATTTATCTTAATTTTTCTTCGATTCAGCCAATCATTTTCAAGCACTATCAGCAAACTAAATTTCAGTATCCTACAATAATTATCAAGTAAATTTAAAGTCCTTGATAAAGTTAACTGGTTTCTTAGCTTATGTTTTTTTAAGTGCATCAATGTGTAAATATTCTTAGAAAATTATTGAAAAAATTATTTAGTCAAATATATTACAAAGTTATCATCAAAAATTTATTCTATCACTTAATTATTAACTTAATTGTCAATGAAATTAATTTTTATTTTAAAACTATTCAATAAAATACCACTAATTATCAAGAAATTAATTAAATTTATCAATTAAATTTATCACCATTAAAACTTTAAATCAGTCAACATGAAATTCTTAGAAAATTATTCAATATTCTCATAAAAATTTATCCTACCACTTGATTATTGTACAAACTCTAATTATTAACCTCATTAAAAATTAAAAATACATCCAATTATCAAGAAATTAATTAAATTTATCTTAGAACTAACTTTAAATTATTAAATATTCATTCAATAAACATGAAATCCACAAAAATAATAGAAATCCACAAAAATAATAAAAATTCACAAAAATGATAGAAATCCGCAAAAATAATAGAAAATTACAAAAATAATGGAAATTCACAAAACCAATAGAAATTCACTAAAATGTTAGAAAATTACAAAAAATGATGGAAATTCACAAAAATGATAGAAATTTACTTGAATAAAACCATCAACTCTAAAAATTATCAATGAATGCCTTAAACAAATTTGCCTAAATAATCATTCAAATAAAAACATTAAATACCCTTACGACATGTTGAATGTGAGTAGTACCCTTGTGAGCAATACCCATAGGGGGACAGAATATTCTGTCGGATAAACTCAGAGTATATATTAATTAACTCATTCAAATCTTTCATTGAATTAGTCAAATTATCATAAATTTCGATAAAAATTCTAAAGTGGTAAGCAATGTAAAAAGAGAAATATTCTTTAAACTTTGATAAAATTAACAATGAAGGTGGTAAGAATCTTCATTAAAGTGAGGAAATTATTCATTAATCGATGATAAATTCCAATGGGTGAAAATAATTGGTAGAATAATTCATTAATGGATCATGGGAGGTAAATACTGAAAATGGGCATAGATAAGAAGAAGGTTGATAAGAATGGAAATATATTAATTGAATTTATTTAAAATTATTTCGTAAAATTCATAAATTTAATAAAAAAAATCTTAAAAGAAATATTTGTGGGGAATAATTAATCAAAATCGGCGGAATATAATTGATTAAATATCGGGGTGGGGGCTATAAGTAATTAAATAATGGAAAATTGGGGGGATACAAATAATTAAATAGTGGAAATCGGGGGATATTAGTGATAATAATTAGTGGAATATTGAGAATCGGGGGAATATAAGTGAGAAGGATATGTTGGTTGTGAGTACTTGGTAGGTGGTTGTTAGTTGTATTACTATTTTATTGAAAATTATTGATTAGGTCTTTTTTTAATTTCTGAATAAGTACTTTAGTACCTTAATAATTTAAATGTTTTGATTTACACTAAATAATTTCTAAATCAATTACCCTTTTCAATCAAATAAGTTAATATTCAAATATAAGTCTTAGAAAATATAAATTTTATAAGTTTTTCAAATTTTCAAATAATGTAAATAAGAAATTAATCTATAATCAGTTATATACTTTTAAACTTATTGATGGAATAAAACATTAGAAATAGAAAGTTTTTGTTGTATAAGTCCTTTAATATTGTAATAATAGCTATTTATTAATAAATTTTACGTTAAATATTTCAAAAACAATTATCATATTATTAATTATATTACCCTTTTTAATCAAATAGATGACTTTTATAAAATACAATTAAAATTAAATATTTACACTAAATTTAAAAATATAATTTTATAAGTAAATGTAAATAAGAAATTAGTGTATTAGCAGTTGTAGATTTTTTAAACTTATTGATTAGGCAATAGATAATAAAAGTTACTTTTTTTTTCAAAAAGTCCTTTAATATTGTATTCTAATTATTATTAAATTTACTATTTTACACTAAAATATTTCAATTTAGAAAACAAACATCATAATATTGAATATGAAACTTCAATCAAAATAAGTTAATACTCAAATATATGTCTTAAAATACAATCAAAATTAAATACTTCACAAATTTTAAGTAAAGTTTTTTAAATTCTCAAATAAATGTTAACAAGATATTAATTTATTAATCATTATATACTTTTTAAACTTATTATTAGAAGAAAAAGTAGAATAATATTGAAAATATATACAATTTAAAAATACAATAAAAATTAAATTATATACTAGGTAAAATGTTGGTAAAATGATGGTAAAATACAGCTTGTTATGTAATAAAATAGTCACGGCTTGTTATGTAATAAAATAGTTTAAATTACATATCCTTCTCACTTATATTCCCCCGATTCTCAATATTCCACTAATTATTATCACTAATATCCCCCGATTTCCACTATTTAATTATTTGTATCCCCCCAATTTTCCATTATTTAATTACTTATAGCCCCCACCCCGATATTTAATCAATTATATTCCGCCGATTTTGATTAATTATTCCCCACAAATATTTCTTTTAAGATTTTTTTTATTAAATTTATGAATTTTACGAAATAATTTTAAATAAATTCAATTAATATATTTCCATTCTTATCAACCTTCTTCTTATCTATGCCCATTTTCAGTATTTACCTCCCATGATCCATTAATGAATTATTCTACCAATTATTTTCACCCATTGGAATTTATCATCGATTAATGAATAATTTCCTCACTTTAATGAAGATTCTTACCACCTTCATTGTTAATTTTATCAAAGTTTAAAGAATATTTCTCTTTTTACATTGCTTACCACTTTAGAATTTTTATCGAAATTTATGATAATTTGACTAATTCAATGAAAGATTTGAATGAGTTAATTAATATATACTCTGAGTTTATCCGACAGAATATTCTGTCCCCCTATGGGTATTGCTCACAAGGGTACTACTCACATTCAACATGTCGTAAGGGTATTTAATGTTTTTATTTGAATGATTATTTAGGCAAATTTGTTTAAGGCATTCATTGATAATTTTTAGAGTTGATGGTTTTATTCAAGTAAATTTCTATCATTTTGTGAATTTCCATCATTTTTTGTAATTTTCTAACATTTTAGTGAATTTCTATTGGTTTTGTGAATTTCCATTATTTTTGTAATTTTCTATTATTTTTGCGGATTTCTATCATTTTTGTGAATTTTTATTATTTTTGTGGATTTCTATTATTTTTGTGGATTTCATGTTTATTGAATGAATATTTAATAATTTAAAGTTAGTTCTAAGATAAATTTAATTAATTTCTTGATAATTGGATGTATTTTTAATTTTTAATGAGGTTAATAATTAGAGTTTGTACAATAATCAAGTGGTAGGATAAATTTTTATGAGAATATTGAATAATTTTCTAAGAATTTCATGTTGACTGATTTAAAGTTTTAATGGTGATAAATTTAATTGATAAATTTAATTAATTTCTTGATAATTAGTGGTATTTTATTGAATAGTTTTAAAATAAAAATTAATTTCATTGACAATTAAGTTAATAATTAAGTGATAGAATAAATTTTTGATGATAACTTTGTAATATATTTGACTAAATAATTTTTTCAATAATTTTCTAAGAATATTTACACATTGATGCACTTAAAAAAACATAAGCTAAGAAACCAGTTAACTTTATCAAGGACTTTAAATTTACTTGATAATTATTGTAGGATACTGAAATTTAGTTTGCTGATAGTGCTTGAAAATGATTGGCTGAATCGAAGAAAAATTAAGATAAATCAATATATATCATCTCTAGTTAGGTATTTGATGGTAAATATTTGTAGAAAATATTGATTTTTGATCTTTTAGTGAACTCTTACTATATAGCTTCTAAATTATTTCAATGGAAGAATATTTGGTGTCTATAACAAATAAGTCATATTTTTGAAGTTCTCTAAGGATTTTAAGAGGATTGATATATATAAAAGGAGGATTCAAGTGGGTAGAATTAAGGAATATAATCGGATAGATGTTTAAAAGGGTAGAAATATTTGCTGAGAGATCGGGTTAGGGTTAGGGAATATAGTCGGTTAAATTTAATGAAGGATGGGTTAAGATGGAAATAGATCATTGTAAGGGAGTTATAGTCAATTGACTTTAATGAGAGATCGGTTAAGCTGGGATATTGTCGGTGAGATTTAATGAGAGATCGGATAAGGTGGGAATATATGATCTTTTAAGGGGGTTATAGTTGGTGGGATTTAATGAGAGATCGGTTAAGATGGGAAAATATGATCTTTTGAGGGGATGTAGTCGGTTAAATTTAATGAGGGATGGGTTAAGATGGGAATATATCATTGTAAGGGAGATATAGTCGGTTGATTTTAATGAAGGATGGGTTAAGATGGGAATATATGATTTTTAAGGATGATGTTGGTAAAATATCAATGTTGTAAGGGAAATTGCACTACATTAGTCAGTTATGAATCAATAATAATTTGAAATTATATCGTTTTATTAGATTGTAAAGAATGCATAGTAAATTAATTTAGATTTATGGTTTAGAACATTGTTTTATTAAGTAGGGATAATGATCGATTTACTTGGTTTTGACAATGAAATCTTTACAGATAATTGGGATTGATATCAACTTTAAATTATTTTTATCTTTATTTAGACGGAGAATGACAAAAGTTTAGAAATATGGACTTAAAACATCGACAACAACTAAATAAAATTGATCTTTATTGGAAGAAATCTATCGATTGATTTTAATTAGTAATTAAATCAGTTGAATATCGGTAAAAATGATCATTTGAAGAAATATATTTTATTGAATGGATAAATTTAATCTTTCAATGGGACCTAGTCAGTTATATTGTAGTAATATTTATTTAAAATATCGAATACAGTGATTTATTTTTAGAATAAAAATTTAATTATAACTGGTTTTATCATTAGATTTTATAAATTATTTAGGGTTAATGACCAAATTATTTTACATGTTTTATATGGAAATATTCGTGATAATAGGAATTAGTCATTTAAATATATAACCTTTTAAGGATATTTATCGATAAAATGCTAATCTTTAAAGACAGAGATATTTCAGGGAAATTTAATGGTTTTTAGATGATTTTAGTGAAATATTTGTATTAATATGGATTAAGGGTAGAAATATAGTCATTTAAGGGATTTTAAGGAATCTTATTAGTTTGAGGAGAATATATGATCTTTAACAAGTACTTATCATTAAAATACCAATCTTTAAATATTGATATATTTTGGGGGAAAATGATTCTTTTTAGATGATTTTATTGGAGAATTCACTTGGATATACCAATTATTGTCATTTAAATGAATTTACTGGTTTGTTAGATGTTATCATTAGTTATCTAGTCTCTTTTGGAATTTAATGATAATTAATTTTATTGTAGATTGATGACTTTGATAATTGTAATGAATTTATACTGATTTTTTGAATATATTGAGCAATCAGTCAATCAATTTGAGTACATGTATTACTTTTACAAAAAATAATTAAAATTAATTTATTTCAATTAATTTATTCAATCTGAATCAATTATCTACTAAATCTTATTTCAAATTTTTATTAATT
The DNA here is from genome assembly GCA_959609185.1 of Schmidtea polychroa. NCBI lineage: Eukaryota > Metazoa > Platyhelminthes > Tricladida > Dugesiidae > Schmidtea > Schmidtea polychroa. The sequence goes on along the minus strand of CAUHTR010008220.1, from coordinate 10,320 downwards.
TATTATCTTAGTTGATTCAACTTGAATGATCAGTATTTTTTTTATTTACTGGATGATTAATGACTAGAATTCTTTCTTGTCTATTAATTAAATTTTTATGATATTTATTTTGAATAATTTAAATTTTTACAATAATTTAATCAATTTTTACCTAGTTATTGATGCCTTGAGTTCAATTAATTTTCCATCTAATTTTTCAAGTGATGAGTATTTGCTTTTAAAGATCAATTTGTTAGTACATAGTTGTAGGTTGTAAGTAGTTGGTTGACTTTTTAGATTTTGATAAGAAAATAGTGTATGCGATGAAGAATATTTTGTATTTAATTGCTATTATTTTTATGTGTTGTTAGTTGATTGTTGGTACTAAGTTGTTGGTATCTTATATTTGGTAGTTGGTACAGTGTTGTTTACTGATTGTTGTTATATAGTTGTAGGTTAATAATACTTAGTACCTGGTTGATGTTTGTTGTAAGTACTTGGTATATAGTTGTTAGCTGGTTGATAGTATTTAGTAACTAGTTAATGGGTAGGTGGGGGTTGAGTGTTACCAATACCCTTACGACAAATACCCTTACGGCCAGTACCCTTACGACTAGTACCCTTAGGGGGTCAAAACATCCTGTCGGAAAAACTCAGAGTATATATAATAAAACTAATCAACAATAAGTATTTATTGAATGGATTTTTACTTTGCAATAATAAGTTATCATTTAAAAGAAGAATGTTTTGTAAATTAGAATTCAATAGTCTTTCATTGTAATTTAAATTATTTTGAATTCCACGTGGTGATGAGTTGTGGTTTTTTGATGAAAATCAACATTTTTGTTAAATTTGAAAAGATTTTTCTACTGATTGTAATTAAAATTATTATAGAAGGTGTATAAAAAATATTAATTTAAAAAGCATTTCATAAAATACAATAAAGAATATTTAGTTGATTGTAAGTAGTTAGTTGTAAGTATGTGGTTGTTTGAGAGTTAGTTAGTACGTGGTATCATGTTGAAAGTATTTGTTAGCATCTAGTTAAAAATATTTAGTAACCGATTGTTGGTAACTGTTGAATTATTAATATTATTATTTTTATTATTATTTTTATTATTATTATTATTTTTATTATTATTATTCCATTAAAATTTTCATTGAAATTTTCATTAAAAATTACATTTCTCAAAAAAGTTGGTGGTTATTCAATCTTTTGATAATAAATTTAAAAATCTTACTTTAATTTACATATTTAGCTTTAATTTAAAATTTGAACCGTTGGTTACTTAATTTTAAATTTTGAACCTTAATTTACTTATCCTTAATTTACCTATTTATCCTTTATTACTTAATTTTACACCATAATTTACTAAACAACTAATCATAACCATTATTTTCATATTTAACTAATAATTTCATGTTGTCATTGATTAATTGACGAAGATTTGCATCTAAAATTAATATTGAAAATCCCAGAAATCTTTCATCTTAAATTGACTTTAACTTTAATATTTTAGATCATTGATTAGTTAATTTAAAAATTAAACATTAATTTACCTATTTAACCAATAATTTCATGTGGTCATCTGGTTGTAAGTGTTTGGTATCTAGTTTACAGTGCTTAGTACTAGGTAACTTGTACTTGGTTGTTAGTACTTGGTTGATAATGCTTAGTACCTGGTTGATGTTGGTTGTAAGTACTTGGTATCTAGTTGTTAGTAACTAGTTGTAGGTAATTAATGCTTAGTACTTGGTTGTTGTAGGTTGTTAGTACTTGGTAGGTGGTAGCTAGTTGGCTGTAGGTACTTAGTAGTTGGTTGATAATGCTTAGTACCTGGTTGTTGTTGGTTGTTAGTACTTGGTAGCTAGTTGGTTGCATGTTTTTGGTTGTTAGTACTTGGTAGGTGGTAGTTAGTTGTTAGCTGGTTGTTGTGGGTTGTAAGTACTTGGTAGGTGGTTGTAGGTACTTAGTAGCAAGTAACTAGTTGTTAGTAACTAGTTGTAGGTACTTGGTATCTGGTAATTGGTTGTAAGTATCTGGTTGTTTGAGAGTTAGTTAGTACGTGGTATCTTGTTGTAAGTACTTGGTAGCAGGTAACTAGTTGTTAGTAACTAGTTGTAGGTACTTGGTATCTGGTAATTGGTTGTTAGTAACTAGTTGTAAGTACTTGGTATCAGGTAACTAGTTGTTAGTAACTAGTTGTAGGTATCTGGTTGTTAATACATGTTCGTAAGTTACTGGTTGTTGGTACTAAGTTGTTGGTTTGTTGTTGAATTATTATTAAAATTTGTCTTTGAAAAATATTTCATAAAAATTTCCATCTAAAATTATCATTGAAAAATATTTCATAAAAATTTCCATTAAAAATTACTTAAAAATTATTCTATTAAAATTTCCATAAAAAATTATTCATAAAAAATTTCAATTCTCAAACACCTTCTATTATTTCAACTTTTTGTTAATAAATTTAAAAATCTTACTTTAATTTACTTATTACATTACTTATTTAAAAATTATTACTATAATTTACTTATTTAAAATTTTTTACTTTGATTACTGTAATTTAATTTTTTAGGACCATAATTTACTTTAATTTAAATTTGAGAACCATAATTTACTTAAATTGAAAAATTTGGACCATAATTTACTGTAATTTAATTTTTTTGAACCATAATTTACTGTAATTTAATTTTTAAGAACCATAATTTACTGTAATTGAAAAATTTGGACCATAATTTAATGTAATTGAAAAATCTGGACCATTATTTACTGTAATTTAATTTTTAGAACCATAATTTACTTTAATTTAATTTTTAGACCCATAATTTACTTTAATTCAAAAATCTTAGCCCATAATTTACTGTAATTCAATTTTTACACCCATAATTTACTGTAGTTCAATTTTTAGACCCATAATATACTGTAATTAAATTTTTTAGGACCATAATTTACTGTAATTTAATTTTTTAGGACCATAATTTACTTTAATTCAATTTTTAGACCCATTATTTACTTTATTTTAAAAATTTACCACGCCTTTTTAGTGTAGACCACCTTTTTGTATTGAAATTCTCAGGACCAAGGACCCACCTGAATTTACTTTGAAAATTCCATGCCTTTTTAGTGATAATCGGATTTTTGTATTGAAAATATCCCGAGACCTTAAATTGCCACTGTTTTTTTAGTGTAGACCACCTTTTTGTATTGAAATTCTCAGGACCAAGGAGACCCCCTCACTATAGTGTGAAAATTCCATGCTTTTTTAGTGGTAGTCGGATTTTTGTATTGAAAATCCCAGGACCATCGAGACCCCCTCACTATAGTCTTATAAATCCTTGGCTTAAAAATTCCATGCTTTTTTATTGAAGACCACCTTTATCTATTGAAGTTCTGAGGACCAAGGAGACCCACCTTACTGCATTTGAAAAATTTGGACCATAATTTACTGTAATTCAAAATTTTTGACCATAATTTACTTTAATTGAAAAATTTACCACGTTTTTTAGTGTAGACCACCTTGTTCTCAGGACCAAGAAGCCCCACCTAAATTGACCTAGAAAAATCCATGCTTTTTTAGTGATAATCGGATTTTTGTATTGAAAATATCCTGAGATCTTTATTTACCATGCTTTTTTATTGAAGACCGCCTTTTTCTATTGAAATTCTCAGGACCAAGGAGACCCCTCACTATAGTGTGAATAATCCTTGGCTTTTTTAGTGATAATCGGATTTTGTATTGAAAATCCCAGGACCATCGAGACCCCCTCACTATAGTGTGAATAATCCATGGCTTTTTAAGTGGTAATCGGATTTTTGTATTGAAAAAAATTTTTTTGTATTGAAATTCCCAGGACCATCGTTTTCGTATTGAAAAAATTTTTGTATTAAAAATACAAGGACCATCGTTTTTGTATTGAAAAAAAATTTTTTGTAATGAAAATCCCAGGACCATCGTGACCCCCTCACTATAGTGTGGAACAATTGCGTAATAAAAAGTTGCAGCAAAAAATGTGAGTTGCAAAAATTTTTTTTCTATGGGGGGGGAGGGGGGGTAATTGTTGCAGTAAGCTCCTAACTACCTACTGCTTCATATTTTATACAAATTACTTTGTTGTATGATTTATTTGTTGAGAGTTTTGACTTTGTATAACATATAAGAAAATTATCAAAACTTCTTTGATAGTCTGCAAATAGAATAATTACGAATGTAAATAGGTTAAATTAATTAAAATGTATTAACAGACTTTGGAAATTGAAGAAAATCTGTTAATTTAACTTTGAAATTACAAATAACAATCGATGTCACACCGTTTTTGATAAGAAATAGAACAATAAATCTTTCTGAAAACATTCCCACAATATCGCTATTGTAATTTGAAAAGTGTTTCAGAATACGGTTTGTGAAATATTCTATATTACATTAGACGTTGTATTATAACAAGATTAGTAGTTTTTTAACTCAAAAATCGGCCATGAAATTCAAAGTGTTGTGAATGTATGAAATTATTTCTGGATTTTGATAGGAAATGCAAATAAACTATTTAAATCGCTAAATTGCTTCATATTTTATACAAATTACTTTGTTGTATGATTTATTTGTTGAGAGTTTTGACTTTGTATAACATATAAGAAAATTATCAAAACTTCTTTCATAGTCTGCAAATAGAATAATTACGAATGTAAATAGGTTAAATTAATTAAAATGTATTAACAGACTTTGTAAATTGAAGAAAATCTGTTAATTTAACTTTGAAATTACAAATAACAATCGATGTCACACCGTTTTTGATAAGAAATAGAACAATAAATCTTTCTGAAAACATTCCCACAATATCGCTATTGTAATTTGAAAAGTGTTTCAGAATACGGTTTGTGAAATATTCTATATTACATTAGATGTTGTATTATAACAAGATTAGTAGTTTTTTAACTCAAAAATTGGCCATGAAATTCAAAGTGTTGTGAATGTATGAAGTTATTTCTGGATTTTGATAGGAAATGCAAATAAACTATTTAAATCGCTGAATTGCTTCATATTTTATACAAATTACTTTGTTGTATGATTTATTTGTTGAGAGTTTTGACTTTGTATAACATATATGAAAATTATCAAAACTTCTTTGATAGTCTGCAAATAGAATATATACGAATGTAAATAGGTTAAATAGGTTAACAGACTTTGGAAATTGAAGAAAATCTGTTAATTTAACTTTGAAATTACAAATAACAATCGATGTCACACCGTTTTTGATAAGAAATAGAACAATAAATCTTTCTGAAAACATTCCCACAATATCGCTATTGTAATTTGAAAAGTGTTTCAGAATACGGTATGTGAAATATTCTATATTACATTAGACGTTGTATTATAACAAGATTAGTAGTTTTTTAACTCAAAAATTGGCCATGAAATTCAAAGTGTTGTGAATGTATGAAGTTATTTCTGGATTTTGATAGGAAATGCAAATAAACTATTTAAATCGCTGAATTGCTTCATATTTTACACAAATTACTTTGTTGTATGATTTATTTGTTGAGAGTTTTGACTTTGTATAACATATAAGAAAATTATCAAAACTTCTTTGATAGTCTGCAAATAGAATATATACGAATGTAAATAGGTTAAATAGGTTAACAGACTTTGGAAATTGAAGAAAATCTGTTAATTTAACTTTGAAATTACAAATAACAATCGATGTCACACCGTTTTTGATAAGAAATAGAACAATAAATCTTTCTGAAAACATTCCCACAATATCGCTATTGTAATTTGAAAAGTGTTTCAGAATACGGTTTGTGAAATATTCTATATTACATTTGATGTTGTATTATAACAAGATTAGTAGTTTTTTAACTCAAAAATTGGCCATGAAATTCAAAGTGTTTCTGGATTTTGATAGGAAATGCAAATAAACTATTTAAATCGCTGAATTGCTTCATATTTTATACAAATTACTTTGTTGTATGATTTATTTGTTGAGAGTTTTGACTTTGTATAACATATAAGAAAATTATCAAAACTTCTTTCATAGTCTGCAAATAGAATAATTACGAATGTAAATAGGTTAAATTAATTAAAATGTATTAACAGACTTTGGAAATTAATGAAAATCTGTTAATTTAACTTTGAAATTACAAATAACAATCGATGTCACACCGTTTTTGATAAGAAATAGAACAATAAATCTTTCTGAAAACATTCCCACAATATCGCTATTGTAATTTGAAAAGTGTTTCAGAATACGGTTTGTGAAATATTCTATATTACATTAGACGTTGTATTATAACAAGATTAGTAGTTTTTTAACTCAAAAATCGGCCATGAAATTCAAAGTGTTGTGAATGTATGAAATTATTTCTGGATTTTGATAGGAAATGCAAATAAACTATTTAAATCGCTAAATTGCTTCATATTTTATACAAATTACTTTGTTGTATGATTTATTTGTTGAGAGTTTTGACTTTGTATAACATATAAGAAAATTATCAAAACTTCTTTCATAGTCTGCAAATAGAATAATTACGAATGTAAATAGGTTAAATTAATTAAAATGTATTAACAGACTTTGTAAATTGAAGAAAATCTGTTAATTTAACTTTGAAATTACAAATAACAATCGATGTCACACCGTTTTTGATAAGAAATAGAACAATAATCTTTCTGAAAACATTCCCACAATATCGCTATTGTAATTTGAAAAGTGTTTCAGAATACGGTTTGTGAAATATTCTATATTACATTAGATGTTGTATTATAACAAGATTAGTAGTTTTTTAACTCAAAAATTGGCCATGAAATTCAAAGTGTTGTGAATGTATGAAGTATTTCTGGATTTTGATAGGAAATGCAAATAAACTATTTAAATCGCTGAATTGCTTCATATTTTATACAAATTACTTTGTTGTATGATTTATTTGTTGAGAGTTTTGACTTTGTATAACATATATGAAAATTATCAAAACTTCTTTGATAGTCTGCAAATAGAATATATACGAATGTAAATAGGTTAAATAGGTTAACAGACTTTGGAAATTGAAGAAAATCTGTTAATTTAACTTTGAAATTACAAATAACAATCGATGTCACACCGTTTTTGATAAGAAATAGAACAATAAATCTTTCTGAAAACATTCCCACAATATCGCTATTGTAATTTGAAAAGTGTTTCAGAATACGGTATGTGAAATATTCTATATTACATTAGACGTTGTATTATAACAAGATTAGTAGTTTTTTAACTCAAAAATTGGCCATGAAATTCAAAGTGTTGTGAATGTATGAAGTTATTTCTGGATTTTGATAGGAAATGCAAATAAACTATTTAAATCGCTGAATTGCTTCATATTTTACACAAATTACTTTGTTGTATGATTTATTTGTTGAGAGTTTTGACTTTGTATAACATATAAGAAATTATCAAAACTTCTTTGATAGTCTGCAAATAGAATATATACGAATGTAAATAGGTTAAATAGGTTAACAGACTTTGGAAATTGAAGAAAATCTGTTAATTTAACTTTGAAATTACAAATAACAATCGATGTCACACCGTTTTTGATAAGAAATAGAACAATAAATCTTTCTGAAAACATTCCCCACAATATCGCTATTGTAATTTGAAAAGTGTTTCAGAATACGGTTTGTGAAATATTCTATATTACATTTGATGTTGTATTATAACAAGATTAGTAGTTTTTTAACTCAAAAATTGGCCATGAAATTCCAAAGTGTTTCTGGATTTTGATAGGAAATGCAAATAAACTATTTAAATCGCTGAATTGCTTCATATTTTATACAAATTACTTTGTTGTATGATTTATTTGTTGAGAGTTTTGACTTGTATAACATATAAGAAAATTATCAAAACTTCTTTCATAGTCTGCAAATAGAATAATTACGAATGTAAATAGGTTAAATTAATTAAAATGTATTAACAGACTTTGGAAATTAATGAAAATCTGTTAATTTAACTTTGAAATTACAATAACAATCGATGTCACACCGTTTTTGATAAGAAATAGAACAATAAATCTTTCTGAAAACATTCCCACAATATCGCTATTGTAATTTGAAAAGTGTTTTCAGAATACGGTTTGTGAAATATTCTATATTACATTAGACGTTGTATTATAACAAGATTAGTAGTTTTTTAACTCAAAATTGGCCATGAAATTCAAAGTGTTGTGAATGTATGAAGTTATTTCTGGATTTTGATAGGAAATGCAAATAAACTATTTAAATCGCTGAATTGCTTCATATTTTATACAAATTACTTTGTTGTATGATTTATTTGTTGAGAGTTTTGACTTTGTATAACATATAAGAAAATTATCAAAACTTCTTTCATAGTCTGCAAAATAGAATAATTACGAATGTAAATAGGTTAAATTAATTAAAATGTATTAACAGACTTTGGAAATTGAAGAAAATCTGTTAATTTAACTTTGAAATTACAAATAACAATCGATGTCACACCGTTTTTGATAAGAAATAGAACAATAAATCTTTCTGAAAACATTCCCACAATATCGCTATTGTAATTTGAAAAGTGTTTCAGAATACGGTTTGTGAAATATTCTATATTACATTAGATGTTTGTATTATAACAAGATTAGTAGTTTTTTAACTCAAAAATTGGCCATGAAATTCAAAGTGTTGTGAATGTATGAAGTTATTTCTGGATTTTGATAGGAAATGCAAATAAACTATTAATATCGCTGAATTGCTTCATATTTTATACAAATTACTTTGTTGTATGATTTATTTGTTGAGAGTTTTGACTTTGTATAACATATAAGACAAATTATCAAAACTTCTTTGATAGTCTGCAAATAGAATATATACGAATGTAAATAGGTTAAATAGGTTAACAGACTTTGGAAATTGAAGAAAATCTGTTAATTTAACTTTGAAATTACAAATAACAATCGATGTCACACCGTTTTTGATAAGAAATAGAACAATAAATCTTTCTGAAAACATTCCCACAATATCGCTATTGTAATTTGAAAAGTGTTTCAGAATACGGTTTGTGAAATATTCTATATTACATTTGATGTTGTATTATAACAAGATTAGTAGTTTTTTAACTCAAAAATTGGCCATGAAATTCAAAGTGTTTCTGGATTTTGATAGGAAATGCAAATAAACTATTTAAAATCGCTGAATTGCTTCATATTTTATACAAATTACTTTGTTGTATGATTTATTTGTTGAGAGTTTTGACTTTGTATAACATATAAGAAAATTATCAAAACTTCTTTCATAGTCTGCAAATAGAATAATTACGAATGTAAATAGGTTAAATTAATTAAAATGTATTAACAGACTTTGGAAATTAATGAAAATCTGTTAATTTAACTTTGAAATTACAAATAACAATCGATGTCACACCGTTTTTGATAAGAAATAGAACAATAAATCTTTCTGAAAACATTCCCACAATATCGCTATTGTAATTTGAAAAGTGTTTCAGAATACGGTTTGTGAAATATTCTATATTACATTAGACGTTGTATTATAACAAGATTAGTAGTTTTTTAACTCAAAAATCGGCCATGAAATTCAAAGTGTTGTGAATGTATGAAATTATTTCTGGATTTTGATAGGAAATGCAAATAAACTATTTAAATCGCTAAATTGCTTCATATTTTATACAAATTACTTTGTTGTATGATTTATTTGTTGAGAGTTTTTGACTTTGTATAACATATAAGAAAATTATCAAAACTTCTTTCATAGTCTGCAAATAGAATAATTACGAATGTAAATAGGTTAAATTAATTAAAATGTATTAACAGACTTTGTAAATTGAAGAAAATCTGTTAATTTAACTTTGAAATTACAAATAACAATCGATGTCACACCGTTTTTGATAAGAAATAGAACAATAAATCTTTCTGAAAACATTCCCACAATATCGCTATTGTAATTTGAAAAGTGTTTCAGAATACGGTTTGTGAAATATTCTATATTACATTAGATGTTGTATTATAACAAGATTAGTAGTTTTTTAACTCAAAAATTGGCCATGAAATTCAAAGTGTTGTGAATGTATGAAGTTATTTCTGGATTTTGATAGGAAATGCAAATAAACTATTTAAATCGCTGAATTGCTTCATATTTTATACAAATTACTTTGTTGTATGATTTATTTGTTGAGAGTTTTGACTTTGTATAACATATATGAAAATTATCAAAACTTCTTTGATAGTCTTGCAAATAGAATATATACGAATGTAAATAGGTTAAATAGGTTAACAGACTTTGGAAATTGAAGAAATCTGTTAATTTAACTTTGAAATTACAATAACAATCGATGCACACCGTTTTGATA